>JAEIIF010018234.1:0-24395 GCA_018874455.1 Drosophila trapezifrons | reverse complement strand
TTTCGGGTTTCACTAAGTTATAATACCCTTGTACCCTACGGGTACCGGGTATAAACATTAAAAATTATATATTACATCATAATTGTATTAGTATCATGTTCTAATTATTTATCTGTCAAAATACAATATATTCTTCAACAACCAATATTTACTGTACTTTATAACTCAGACGGAACACACATTCTTATCGCTCCGCCTATGAATAGAAAGTTCTTTTATGTTTAACATGAGCTTAGTATATTTGCGATCACAGGTAGAGGGAGGCTCCGATCCCTCCGTGCGATAGCATGGACAGTAGTGCCAAGCCAACGCGCAAGAATCCGCGCCAGAATGCAAATATTATCTCCCAATTGATATTTGCCTGGGCCATACCTCTGCTATACCGAGGATCTCGACGGGGCCTGAATACCGATGATCTGACGGAGTGCCTCAAGGAAGATCGATCCGAGCAGCTGGGCGATCGTTTGGAGGAGTAAGTATTTGAAAGTCAAGCTAACCTGACAGATAAATCTAATGCTTTTTTTGATTTTCAGGCAATGGTTTAAGGAACTGGAAAAGTCACATCGTAAGAAAAAGAAACCCCACCTGAGGAATGCTCTGTTTCGTTGCTTCCTGAAACCCACGATAGTTAATGGTCTCATATGTCTCATATACATAGTGATCAAGTGAGTAATAATTCACCTGCCTAAGCTATAACTACTATATATAACTTCATTCCTAGAACCTTGATACCAGCTGTCCTGGCCCAGTTGTTGATCCAATTCCAAAAGGCTCCCGTTACGGCCGATAATGAGTTATCGCTCTTGGATTCGCTCAATCGAACTGCTCGCTCCATTGGAAACTATGTGATTGTCCAGGCTGTGGCCGATGGCAGCGGGTCCCTAAATGATAGTGAGTCAACCGACAGTCTTGGTTTATGAATATTATTTTTAATTTTAACTTAATTACAGCCTTCTCCCCCAATTCCCTGGACAAGGGAGATCCCATTAAGGAGCCCCTGCAGCCGGTGTCTTCTAAAGGCGTGGACCAAGACGGCCCCTTGGTGCGCAGTATCCTGGATCAGACGTCTGACTATGTGTGGCACGATGCCTACTGCCTGGGCACAGTCCTGGTGACCTCCACCCTGTTCTGTTGCTTCCTGCTGCACCACGTTGACCTCCGGCAGCGGCTGATGGGCGCCCGGATGCGTATCGCTTGCTGCTCGCTGATCTACCGGAAAACCCTTCGCCTCTCGATGAAAACAGCGGGCCAGACCCCGGCGGGTTACCTAATCAACCTGCTCTCCAACGACGTGAATCGCCTGGACTATGGCTTCATATTCATGCACTGGATCTGGATTATGCCGCTGCAGGCGCTGCTCACGTGCTACCTCATCTGGCTGAACATCGGCATCCCGGCGCTGGTGGGAGTGATTGGATTGCTGCTGAAAACGGTGCCCGTGCAAACGGCCTTGAGCAAGGTCACTTCGGTGCTGCGTATGAGGATCGCGGAGCGAACGGACGCCAGGGTGGGCATCATGAACGAGCTGGTGCAGGGCATCCAGGTGATAAAGATGTACGCCTGGGAGCGACCCTTCCAGGCGGTGGTTTCTGAGGCTCGGCGCCGTGAAATCCAGCAGATCCGCTATGCATCCTACCTGCGAGGCGTCTACCTCAGCACCATGGTGTTCACCGAGCGCTCCACCCTCTACATCACTCTGGCGGCGGCTGCTCTGATGGGTCAGACCATCACCGCAGACTTTGTCTTCTCCGCAGCCAGTTACTACAACATCCTCCAGTTGGTGGCTGCCATTTGGTATCCTCTGGCTGTGAGCTTCGGAGCCGAAGCCTTGGTGTCCCTGCGAAGGATTCAAGACTTCCTATTGCTCGAGGGTCGCGAGGAGCGGACGCATGGACTCACGCACAAGCGAGAGCAGGAAGCCGGCGATTCGAGAGCCGTGACCATCAAGGACATCAATGCGAGCTGGGACAATGAGAAACCGCAGAGGACGCTGCAGGGCATTCATCTGCAGATCGAGAAGGGTCAACTGTGCGCCGTGATTGGACCCGTTGGAGCCGGCAAGAGTTCCATACTCCAGTTGCTCCTGGGCGAGCTGCCCATCATCGATGGCGGGGTGGTAATCCAAGGAGACCTGTCCTATGCCGCCCAAGAGCCCTGGCTCTTCACCGGATCAGTGCGGCACAACATCCTGTTTGGTGAGGAATACGAAAAGAAGCGCTACCAGGACGTGACTCGGTGCTGTGCCCTGGCCACGGACTTCCAGCAGCTGCCCAGCGGCGATAAGACCATCGTTGGTGAGCGAGGAGCCTCCTTATCTGGAGGTCAACGAGCCCGGATCAGCCTGGCGCGAGCTGTTTACAAACCCGCCTCGATTTATCTACTTGACGATCCGCTGAGTGCCGTGGATGCCCACGTGGGAAGGCATCTGTTTGATGAGGTAATCGGACCCCGTGGACGCCTAGCTCAGCAGAAGGCCACTAGGATACTGGTGACCCATCAGATACACTTCTTGTCCGAGGCAGACTTGATAGTGATTGTGGACCAGGGACGGATCTTGCGGCAGGGCACCTACCAGGAACTGCTTAGCAGTGATCTGGACTTTGCCAAGTTGCTGGAGCGCCCCAAGGAGGAGCGTGAGGCGGAGAGCAGTATCAATAAATCATCGGGCAGTGGCTTCTTACAGGACAGCGATGACGAGGACATACCCTTTATTGACGGGGAAAAGGATGGGTATCAGCAGCTGAGGAAGCAGAGCACCTCGGTTCATGGCAGCAAGTCGGTGAGTGTAGAATAGAGTCCTGAGTATTCCCTTATAATTATCAGACTGTTTCACTTCTCAGTTGGACAGCTCGCAGCTCGATGAGGAAGCGGACGAAGAGGCTCTGGCCGAGGCTCAAGCCTCTGGAGGAATACAGCCCCGGGTGTGGTACGAGTACTTCCACGCGGGCAGCACCCTCGTGAGCTTCAGCTTTATGGTCTTTGTGATGATCATGTCCCAGGTGGTGTGCAGCAGCTCGGACTTTTTTGCCAACATCTGGACACAGCAGGAGCACCAGAGGTCCCTAGACCAGCCCACCAGCTTCACGACCTTCGAGTGCCTGTACATCTACGGAGCTCTGATCATCGCCGTGGTCATCATGACCACTTTCCGTGGCTTCCTGTTCTTCAAGATCTGCATGCATGCCTCGAAGGTCCTGCACGATCGGATGTTTGCCTGCATCCTGCATGCGACTATGAGATTCTTTGACACCACTCCCTCGGGACGGATCCTGAATCGTTTCTCCAAGGACATGGGTGCCATCGATGAGCTGCTGCCCCGGGCTATGATGGACTTCATACAGATCGCTCTGGTGATGTTCGGCATCCTGATTGTGATCAGCATAGTGAATCCGGTTCTGATTGCGGCCATGCTGGTGGTGGCAGTTGTGGATGTGCTCATCCTGAAGCTGTACCTGCGACCCTCACAGGACCTAAAGCGGCTGGAGGGCATCTGCCGGAGTCCGGTCTTCTCCCACCTGAGTGCCTCGCTCTCGGGTCTGGCCATCATTCGATCCCGCCAGCTCCAGGAGGTGGTGGCCAAGGAGTTTGACTTGCTGCAGGATGTGCACAGCAGCGTCTGGCAGCTGACCATGGCGGCCAATACGGCATTGGGCTTGTGGCTGGACTGCGTGAGTTGCGTCTTCCTCACCTCGGTCACCTTCAGCTTTATCGTGGCCAATGAATGTTAGTCTTGAGATCAAAGTCTTGAATAAACCCTTAACCAGTTTCCTTGATCCCTTTTCAGCTACGTACAGCGGCAACGTGGGTCTGGCCATCTCCCAGGCCATGATCCTGACGGGCATGGTGCAATACGGTGTGCGCCAGGTGGCGGAGTCTCTGCAGCAAATGACCAGCGTGGAGCGCGTGCTGCAGTACACCGAGCTGGAGCAGGAGCCGGCGCTGAGCGAAAAGACACCATCGCCGCAGTGGCCGACCCAAGGCCAGGTGGAGTTCCGCAACATGAGCTGTCGCTACGATCCGAATGGCTCACCGGTGCTAAAGAACCTTAATCTTACCATCGAGGCGGGCTGGAAGGTGGGCATTGTGGGTCGCACAGGTGCAGGAAAGTCCTCCTTAATTGGAGCTCTGTTCCGGCTGGCCCACATCGAGGGAGAGATTCTCATCGATGGCGTAGAGACGGGAGGGATTGCCCTGGAGATTCTGCGTACTCGCATCTCGATTATACCCCAGGATCCGGTTCTCTTCTCGGCCACCATTCGATATAATTTGGATCCCTTCGAGCGCTACACTGACGCCGAGCTCTGGAGCGCCCTGGAGGATGTGGAGCTGCGTGGGGCCATTCCCGGCTTGGATTACATGGTCACAGAGCGGGGCAGCAACTTCAGTGTGGGCCAGCGGCAGTTGCTCTGCCTGGCGAGAGCGATCCTAAGGAATAACAAGGTCCTGGTGCTGGACGAAGCCACGGCCAATGTGGATCCACAGTGAGTGTATAGAGTATAGTGATTGGAGCTCTATCTAATCCCTTTTAACTTGCAGAACCGATGGCCTGATCCAGCGCACCATCCGCATCAAGTTCCAGCAATGCACGGTCCTCACGGTGGCCCACCGACTGCACACTGTCATGGACTCGGATCGGATCATAGTAATGGACGCCGGCGTGGCTGTGGAGTATGATGTGCCGCATCTGCTGCTCAAAAAGTCGCGCGGAAACCTCCGGCAAATGGTAGAGGCCACGGGCGGAGAGGCGGACGCCCTGAAGAAGGTGGCCAGTGACAGTCACAAGCGTAGGCAGAGACTAAGGGATGAACGTGATCGTGCCGCCGAGGAGGAGGAGGAGGAGGAGGAAGAGTGAGGAGCTGGCAGGGTAAACCTTAAGTAACCTTAAGTAAACCATCGGGATTTGCATTTACCCAAAGTTGGTGCTTCGCATGGCTCAAGGCGGCAGCTCCTAGAAGGAGTGGAGAGCATTGTCCCATCGAAAGCCGTACCAAAATGATTTTCCTCTACTCACACACACATTTTATATGTTATTCGTGTTTAATGTACTTAGCTTAGTTAAGTTTTGTAAACGAAAAGTCTAGATGTGCTGCCTTATACGTATTGTACTTATATCTATAGATATACAATCTCCAACAGGGACTACAGTGAGCTTATTATACTATAAAACCTAAAACTATATCCCCCAGATCCCCAGTGAAAAGTTCGCCCACTGAGAACATGACAAAAACAAAGATACTTACAGAACAAGACCCCATCCTAGAAGGATCCCTTTCCATTCACTCACTAGCTAGTTTTTCCCACATATATATACTGTATATATATAATCTGTACATTATTGCTAGTGTACTTGAAACTCTAATTAGAAATTTGAATAAATAATTGCAGAGTTTATTGAAAAAAAACATAAAATTGTCATACAAAAGGAATGATAAATATAAAACCTTAAGAAATAAATTGTTTAAAATGGTTTTCTTTAAGCCCAAGGGACTCTTTTTGGGTACTTGATTGCAAAGTTTATTAAAATATAATAATATATAATAATTGTCATACAAATCGATAATACAATTTAAAATTAAAACGCACTGAGCATTATTTGTCCTGATCATTATTTACGTGGCGATTTTCGATGGCTTGTTGGCTTCGAGATTATTGGACTCGGAGATTTGTTGTGATTTGTACTTTGTTTGCTTTGTTGTTCGTAGGGAATGGGTGGCGTGCCATCCGGATAGTGTACCAGGGAGAGGCGGCTCTCCCCGGAGAAGAGAGCTGTGCCTGTGCTCTGAATCGATCCGGATTTATTGGGCAGGGAAACGAAGGAGCCAACGGGAGTGGAGGTCTTTTGTCTATCGTTGGTGGCTCCCGTGGCATGGCTCACCCCCACGGCTGGAGTTAGTGGGTTGTTGCTGCTGTGGGAGAAAGAGTGGAGTAGAGACTTTAGGAAATGACCTCTAAGGGAGTCATCCGAAGTCTCGGCCGAAGTGTCGCCGGGCTGCTCGCGATGCTTGAGCAGTTCCCGGGTAAGAAATTCGCGTAGATTCAGAGATTTTCCTAGCTGACTGGCATCCTGCATGCCAGACTCATCGTTCGATTGGCGGTGGCTGCTATTCTGACCGCCACGTAGCCTTGACTTGCGAGGCATCCGTTCTGGAGAGGTGCTGGCAGTGCTGGTCTCCAAGCCCGAGCCACCAGACCGATGCTTCCTTTGCTGCCAACGCTTATCCCTCTGATCCACATCGGAAGAGTAGTTGCTGCCTGAGAGGGGATCGATTCCACTCTCGTTTGGAGCCTCGTTGGTGTCCGGAGCCACGCTCTCGCGCCGAGTGCTACTGGCCACCTCTTGGGCCGTCAAGGTGGTGGTGTCCGTCTGGTTGCCACGACGAAAGGAGTTCTTCAGAATCCTGCGCTGGCGCAGTTCATGCTCCACATCCAACGAGTCGGAGGAGTCCACCTCGAGGCTCACACTGTCTATAAGCTCCCGCTGGTCGGCCGGCTGCTGGGCCACCAGCTTCTGTAAGTAATCTTTACGCTTGGGAAACTCCCGCATCTGCATATTAACCACCCGCAGCTGACGCAGCCACTCTGCCGCAGTCCAGCTGACCTGATCCTTATCCCCACCTATTTCCATGTGGATTTGTGTCGTGGTAATGTTATGCAGATAAGCATGAATGCTGGGAAACTCACGGTAATCAGCGCCTCCCGTGTGCTGATGGACCACCTTGACCAGATGGTTAAAGTCGCTCTGCAGCTGCAGGCTCTCATCGGCATCCATCTTGGCCAGGTCCAGCTGCAGTTCCCTGGCATACTGATCGAAGCTGGGAAACGGTCTGGGCACCGGTGTGGCGGCCACAATATGCGACTGCCCGGGAGTTTCCACCTCCGTAATGGTGGACAGTTCGTGGCCCAGGTCCTCCTCATCCAATTGTGGGCTATAACGCCGGATGGTAGCTGGTGGAGCCTTCGATCGGTTGCGCATCGTGTTGCTCTGCGTGGAGGAGGCCAGCGAGACGGGTTCCACATCCACGTTCACCTGTCCCTGGGCCGTAAGTGGACGCGAATCTGCGATGCCACTGTCCCTGCTGGCCGCCGTGGGCATGTGCTTTTGCAGAGGCATCCCCTCCGAGATGGAAGCTGTCTGGGAATCGCTACGCTCAGATAAGGTTCGGCAACGGGTTTGCTTCTGGCCGTTTGGCAGCTCAAAGTACTCTGTGGACTGGCGTTCGCCTTCGCTGTTCGACGTGAGAGTGACCTCCACCAAACGCTGCTTCTCCTCGCGCACCTTGGTGATCAGGTCTGTAAGCTCTGCGATCCGCGCCGTGCAATTCTCCGTCAGCTCTTCAAAGCGGTCCATGTGACGGGTCGAGGACGTTTCACTGGTCGATTTTCTGTTCGATTTTTGAGTCACACTCAGTGACCTTCCGCTGGAACCTTGTTGTCTTACTCTGGTCTCCTTTTCGTACTGAACTCGGGTCTGAGCTCTTTGCTTTCTGTCTCTTTCCCCTTGAGAGGTAGTGGGTTGACTGTCCCTTTGCCCTTGCGAGGTAGAGGGCTGACTGTCCCAGTGCCCTTGCGAGGTACTGGGTTGACTGTCCCTGTGCCCTTGCGAGGTACTGGGTTGACTGTCATCCTGAACTGTCACTCTCTTATTGCCTTCCTGAAGCGCACGTTCTCTTTCCTTGTTCTTTTTCTGAAATTCCTCCTGGCTCTTGGCCAAACGCTTGTTCCAGATCTTATCAAAGCTTTGCATGCTGCTTTTTGTATCTTGCTCCTGCTGCTCCTTCTGCAATTGCTGTTGGCATTGTATGGAATGCTCCAGATCGTTGACGAAGCTCCGATTCTCGGCAATGAAGGTCTGCACCCGGTCCATGCGCTGCTCATTCATCATAGCCAAATCATCGCCTTCCGCAACGGACGGGGTTATGTTCCTCGATGTGTTGATGATCGATGGAGAGGGTGTGGTTATATCCGAGGTGCTCACACCTATTTCGTCTATGTTTTGGCGCGTCATGCTCAGCAGGCGATCGATGTACTTAGTAATCAAGGGATGCAATGGAGCAGGAGCCGGAGCAGACGAAGGAGACGTTGGGCTATCGGTCGGATTGAAGCTTTTGTAGCTCACTGGCGGCAGACTGCGATAGGCGGTTGAGTTGGAGTCAAACGAGTTCTGGCGTGGCTCCTGTGAGGCAGACTTCCTGCCGGTTGAAACCCTTTCCTCTGCCGGCTTGTCTGGCTCCTCTCTGGGCGTGCTTTCCGAGGAGCCCGCTGAAGCTTCCTTGCCGTTGGCGATTGTTGTCACTTTGGTATTAGGTCTCGATTTGGCACGCGGCACATATTGCTTCACAGTGCCATCGCTTCTCACCTTGATAATGATCTCCAGTGGCTGGTCCAGCTTGGAGGCTGCTTTTCCCTCACTTTCTTCACTGCACTTTTTTCCCTTGACGTCTTTGTAGAAACTTTTCAAACGCTTATCGAGTATCGCCTCCTTCTGCTGCAATTCCGATTCGCGTTCGTTTAGAGTCTTCGCTCTTTCCGCCAGGATATCAGCTCGCTCCTGGCGTATGGTGTCAATCATCTTCTGGGCATTGTCACCCTTCGATCCGGCGGCCTCGCCCGCCTTCAACTCCTCCAGCAGCTGGCCGCGTATGTTTTCAATCCGTTCAAGCAGACCTCGCAGCCTCGCGGACTTCAGGGAGTTGCTATCTTGGGCCTTAATATCGGACCTCAGCTGCTTGCTCTGATCGTCAGCGTAATCAAGGAGAATGGAGCAGCAGCTCTCGGTGCTGCCCATATTGTTTCGGTTGTTACTCCGAGTTACTGGATGTTCGCCCAGATTGAGGGAAACCGGAGCAGAGGTTTTGCTGCGCGTTGCCGTAGTTGCACCTGTTTTTCTGTCCACTTCGGGGCAAGTGATAATGGCCGGACGGAGCAGCATCTGTTCCATGGCCTCGTTCATTTTCTGCTCTCGTCTGGCAGCCACATCTGCATATCGATGGCTGGCTATGAAGTTGGCCTGAAAGGAATTGGTTAATATTATATTATTTCCTCTTTTCATTCACTTACATCGCTGGGCAAGAGCTGAGGATCCTGCTGGGTCATCACATCCAGCTTATCGGTCAGCTCCGCGCAGTCCCGACGTATCTGCTCGCGTTCCAAGGCCTTTTGACCACGCTCGTTGCTTATTTTTCTAAGTAAATGCGATCAGAAAAGGTTATTTCTTTAATTTTATATTCAATTTTACTTGAAAAACTCACCTGAGCTTGTCCAGTTCCTGTTCCCGCAGCTCTCTCAGCTGGTTCTCGATGCGGGCATGATCCATGGCGCTCAGCTGACTGGGATCCTTCTCATTGCATTGCACAGATTGCGTTGGCGCCTCATAAGTTCGATGGTATTTATTGCCGTGATCGTAGAACTGAACCCTTCCTCCCGACTGTACAGTCTTCGGTCCCTGCTGCACGGCAAAGGTGGTTGTGGATACCGTGGACTGGGTGGCGGTGCTCGGCGGAGCTGTGACAGCAGGCACGTGCCCTGCCTGTTGGACGTACATCGGCTGGGGCGGTGGACACTGGCCTTGCATGGGATATGGCATTGAGTATGGCATTGCGTAGGGTTGCATCGCCTGTTGTGGATACATATGCAAATAGAGCGGAGCTTGGGGCACAGGATAAGCTTGTGGCATCGGTGGATTGGGCATGGCTGGCATGTGTTGTTGAAAATTCGATTGTTGGGGAATGGGTTGCAGGTTCCGAAGAGGTTCCTGCACGGGAGCCGGCCTGGTCGATGGCCCCGGCTCCTCTACGACGGCATTTACTTTTGGAAGTGTAGCCTGAGTCTTTCCCTTCTGATTGCGCAGGATTCCCGGATCTATAACCTTGGCGGGAGGTGGATTTGTTTTTAAACCAACTCGCTTGGCCGGTTGTTGCTGGCGGGATCCTAAGCTGGCTTTCTTGGGTGATCCAATGATCGTTCTGGTGGACGTTTTGGTGGCCATAGTAACAGTAGCAGCCGAAGGTGCTGCCTCTACTTGAATTACGGTTTTCAGAGATTTGGTGGGACTCTGTGGCGCAGCTTCTGCCACCTCTGGCTCGCTGTGACGCACTGGATCGGTTCTGATCACTGCTGAGGTTTCAGTTCGTCTGACAAGGTCGGTGATCTGGGTGAATCGCGGCCGGCGTTGGGTCTCTGTTCTCTCTGGACTCACGTCCTGATTGGGTCTCACCACATGACTGAATTTGCGGTTGGTTTGCATGAACCGATCGTTGATCTCCAAGCCGTGACCATCGTTGGCGGTTTCGGAAAGCGAATCATCGTTTTCCACATCAAGGATAACGGGCGGAGTCTTCTGAAGCCGACTTTCGCTAGGCAGAATGGACATGTCATCGTCATCCTCGGAGGATACATCCTCGTCGCTGGTGGCACAGCAACACCTCTTGCGCTTGCTCTCATCCTGCTGGCGACCCTTGCAGCCGGGCTTTTCACAGCCACCGACAAAACGGTTCTCCTTGTCTTCGGCCCGCAAAATGGGAGTCTGTGTGCCTGCCGTGGCGCGTCCGTCCATATTCAGATTCATTCCTGCTGTTGCTACAATCTGTACACTGGCTTTAGCCTTTAACGACCTTTTCGCAGCCTGCTTGCGGCAGTTTTTAATTTTTTCGATTTTCTTCAGCCGCTCCTGTTCGATACGTTCGTTTTCCTCCCTTGCGGCGCGATGGGCGCCGCCCACCTGGAAAATGGCCGAGCGGTAGTCCTGGTGCTTTTTGGCCAAAACATTCTCGCGCCAGGCGTCCAGCTCCCTCTGCTTGACCTGCTCCAGTTTTTCGACCTGCCGCATTTTCTCGGCCGCCACTTTCTCGCGTATAGTTCGGGCCACATGGTCGGAGGTCACACGCACCTAGTCGAAAAAGTGGGTCAACATCAGCATTGACCATTGGGCTGCTGCGCAATTAGCTCTGGACCCTGACTTACCTGCTGCAAACGGGTTATGCGACGCTGGCTCTCCAGATCTTTGCGCACCCGCTCCGGATCGTCCAGTCTGCTGACGGGCTTCCGGCCGAACTTTCCGTTCACCTTCATATGCAGAGCCATTTGCTCTCTAATAATCTACAATTCTTACAAAAGCATTTACGCAAACGAAATAAAAACGAGTTTGAAGGGAAAATCAAACAACGAACGACTTCAAAAATTCCTCCAAAGGCCAAGCGTGTTTAGTGCGACCAGAGCTAACTTGTTAAAATCTACTAAAATAGACAGAGTCCTTTTCAAAACATACCACTTAAAAATACTAAAAGTACGACAGCCCTGCGAATAATCGATTAATATGGCTGAAAATCGATTATATTGAAAACAGCTGTCGTTGTTTGGATTACGAGATTGTAAATAGAAATTTCGAAATTATATTTGGCTGTGAAATCCGTACAAAATGGCCTTCCTACTGAGACAAGTGGCCAGGACGAGTCTGCAGAGGTAGTATATCCTCAAAAATACATAGAATACATCGTAATATCATCGATTTTCCAAAGAAATCTCCTGCTGATGCGGCACGCCTCCGTCTCTGCATCCGAGAATCCCGAGCTCAGTGTCCTGGTGAGCGAGAGCTGCCAGAAGCGACTCCGTGAGATCTGCGTGGACGGATCCTTTCTAAGGGTGACCGTCGAGGGCGGCGGATGTTCCGGGTTCCAGTACAAATTCGACCTGGACTCGAAACTCAACGAGGATGATCGGTCGTTCGGCGAGGATCAGGCCAAAGTGGTGGTAGACACAGTCTCGCTGGAGTACTGCAGCGGAGCCACCGTCGACTACCAAAGCGAACTTATCCGCGCCGGCTTCCGGATGGTGGCCAATCCGCTGGCGGAGCAGGGATGCTCCTGCGGCTCCTCCTTCTCGATCAAATTGTAAAGATAATTAAGCGCCTGTTACTCACTGTTTAAACTTTAGAGAATTATTTAATACACATATAATGTTCAGTTATATACACGTCGAGGGTGGACAACAACAAAACAGGCGGGGGCGGGCGTTCCCGGTTAGTTATTTTACAATAATATACAGTAAAGCAGCAGGGCGGGACTCGCTCCACACGCCGCACTCATTTGCAGGCAGCCAGTTGGTCGCTCAGACTAATAACCTGCTCCGTGAGCACGCTGATCTGCTCCTCGTAGTTAATACGGGTCGTGGTCTAGGTGAAAAGATAGGTAATTTAGATATTCCGCAGGGAAATCATGTAGGAAACTCACCAACTCCTCTTCGAGCATTTGCAGGGCTCCGCCCAGGCTGGCCAGCTGTTCGTCCTTGGCCTTCAGTTCGTGCGTGGCGTTCTCCAAGCAGTTCTGCAAGTGCTGTGCCTCCAGCTCATAGGAACGCAGCTTTGACTCCGCCTGCAGCTTGAGCCTCAGCAGATCCTCGAACTTCTTGGTGAACACACTGTAGATGAGCTGCTCCTTTGAGGGCGGCTCCTGGGGTTCCTGCAAGGAGTCACGCGCTCGCTGGCTGCCCTTGGTTTCGGGCTCCGCGGGCCGTACAGTGACGCCAGCCGCCGCCGTGCTGCAGCTGCACGTGCTGAGATCCTTGCAAGGGTTCGAGACGAATGCCTGGTGGACCTTGGCTACCTCGAATTGGGCCCTCCAGTGGGCTGCCTCCTTTTCGAGTATAGCAATCCGATCATCCGATGTGAGTTGGGCACTATTCGGCGGCTGCTGCTGGAGATTGTGAAGTGGAGTATTATCGCTTCCTGTGGCGCTAAGGGCGTCCTCGCTGCCAAGCTGAAAAAAGCGCAATTAACTTGGTATTTTGGAGTTCCAGTAGAGGAAGGTAGATGCAGTGGCATCTGGTCTTACCATGCTGGTTGCATCCACCAGCTTGGTTTCCAGCTCGCTGTTCCTGTGCTGCAGCGTTTCCACCTCCTTCCGCAGCCGCTTTTCCAGCTCGTTCTGGTCGCCAACTCGCTTTTCCAGCTTCTGTTCGAGTGACGCAACGCGTTCCGTGTGCAGCAACAGGTCCCGCTGCTTGTCGTCAATCTGTGGGTGGGTGAATGGGACATCTAGGTCACTCCCCTATGCAGCTTTAACCCTCTGGCTTACCAATGACGTCAGCTGCGCATTTTCCATGATTTTCTTCTGCAGCTCCTCGAAGATGAGCGCCTCTTGGGCGGCATTGGCCTCGATAGCGGCATCCGCTGGGGCATCCCCCAGAGCTTCGGAATGCCGGGAGCCCAGCAATCCCCGCCTGCCGCCCGCATCTTTGTCCTTCTTCTTGCGCTGCTCGTTAAGTGAGATTTCTTGTTGCAGCTGCGAAACACGCGACTCTAGCTGCTTGTTGCGGAAGCCCAGGGAGTCCACTTCCTGCTCCATGCGGCGCAGTGATGTGGCATACTGCTGAAGCTGCTCCCGGAGACCTCCCTCCTTTGCCTGCTCCTTTGCGTGCTCCTCCACTGCCCTCTTCAGCACCGTCGCCTTGGCACGCAGCTAATCGGAGCCGTATCAAGAGGGATTAATTAGATTAATGGGCGTTAACTGTTGCTGCTTCCATGGAAGTATTTCATACCTTTGAGTATTCTGTGGCCAGTTTCTGGTACTTGGCCTCCGGCACGGTGGCCTCCATGGCGACCGGTTTCTCTGCCATCCAGGCAGCCTGTCGGCAGTTGTCTGTTTCAGGCGACGGTGTACTTCTCACGGTTTTCAACTCAATTGTTTAAACAAAAACGAGCATAAAAAAATATTTGCGTTGGCCCATCAGTGTGACCATTCATCTAGTCTATATATGTATGCGCCACAACAACAAGACGCGTTAGGAAATGTAATGAGACGATAGAAACGTTATCGACGTTTTATCAGATTTGAATTTAAGCTGCAACGGACGGAAAACTTGTAAGACTTTAATTTAGAATCTTAACTTTAATAACACATATCTAAAATGTTTAGTTGCACTTATGGGCTTAGTAACAAATATATGTGAGTTTAAATTAAACGTGAAAAATATTTTTGAGCTTTTGTCATGTCAACTGCGTTTAGATAAACTTAATTCATATTTATTAGCGTTTTTTTCTACAAATTGCCTACCTAACCTTTGATATTGACACTAATGACGATTTATTTATACGAAAGAACTTGTTTAAACTTGGACTAATTTCGTAGAATAGCAATTAAAGCGGAGCTATTGAGGTGAAAAGTTTAAGCATCAACACCAAGTAAACACGTCGTAAATGCTTGCATATTTATGACTCACAAGCTATGAATAATATTCAAACTATAACCAGAGTAGAAGTTGTGTTTTAAATCCTTTATTAACTAAGTAGTAACATAATTTAGGTATAACCTAATAGGTAAGCGAAAGCTGGTAGCCCTTAACTTAAAAATATATTGTCGAAGGGCACTTTCTCGAAGAGTTTGTTCGACAGCTCCCGGAAGATGAGACCGAAGCTCTTGGAGTAGCCAACCTTCAGCTCATTGAAGACCGTCTCCCAGTTCTCGTTCAGGAATCGATTCATACCCTCGGAAAGGGTCTTGTCGTTGAAGAGATTTTCAAAATTCATGTACACCCGCTTGGGATCGAAGGCCACCCGATACTCCTTGAGCCGCATGTACTTGACGCCATCCCGCTCGAAGGGCTCGCCGATCAGACGATGCTCGATCTTGGTATTGATCAGGGTCACATTCGCCCTTCCATGTCCCGTAATGGGCAGCAACAGGATGCGGCCAGACATCTCGTAGTCGCCGATCATCTCGATGCGGTCCGTTCGGCTATCACAGATAATCAAGTGCTTGTCCAGATCGGTTCTGCAAGTCAAGGCGGAAGCCGGAAAAGAAATGATGATGATTCTTCGATTTACAGCTGCTTAGCCTTGGTAAGACCTACCGGTACCGCTGGATCTTGCTGGTGGAGATCATGTCGTGAACCTTCACATTCTTCAAGGTCTGTCGCAGATTTATTGGCGCATTGCCGGCATCTATAACGAGTTTCTTCACGGCCAGCGGCTCTAGGGGCGGGATGCCGAACTCCTTGTTGCCTGTGAAACGGATCCGGGAGCGTTATCCAGCTGTAGTGATTAGGGAGTAAGGAGTACTCACCACTTTTTAAAAGTTGGATTGCCTGGTTTACGGCTTCCACCAGGCACTTGTCAAAGTTCGCATCCCGCTTGCATTTAAGGAAGCCTTCGGCTGCAAAAATACAAGAGACAGAGATCGGTTGAGTGTTCGGTTCGGATTGGTCATGACATTGAGACGGTTGGCCATCTCGCGGATTGCGGAAGTTCCCGGGCCTGCAATTGGGCCAGCCAGTCAGCATCCGATCGCGACCAGCCAGAGTTCGTTGGCCACAGAAACTTGTTTGTAAACAAAACAAAAGAGTCCACGAATAAATAAGTTAAAGGCACAGCCACATATATGAGAAAACAGAAGTGAACTAGCATATTTTAGTGGCTCAATGTCAAGTTGAAGCGCACGCTGCGAGGGGCCATTTATCATGAATACATTGAGGATTGAGACAAAGGCACTCATGACCTATGCCAACGGTTTCATTAATCAGCCGAGGTACACTTGGAAAAAATCCACGCCCGCCGTGGAATGCGTGAATCAATTAACACAAATCATCAGTCGCTCGGTTACATATGTCCGTCCGATATTGGTGTCACAAGCGGAAGCTTAGAGTGGATGTGGATCAGTGGTGGACTCGCCGTCTGTCGGCCAAACTGGCCTGTTCCAAGAGCAACCTGTTTGCAGACATCGATGGTTGCAATTGCATAACACCTGTACAGTGGTTAATGGGCTGGGGAAACTCCGAAAATGCAGTCCCCCCCGACGACGACAGTGATCTTAATTTATTTCTTGCTATTTAGCAGCACGCGAATGAATCGTATAAAGTCGATGTTTTATGGCAACAAAGAAGGAAAAATCCCCTCATCAAAATGATTTATAATTACGCAGTTATAGCATCTTAGTTTTTTTAACAACTTCTTAGAAACTACTTAAACTTTTTGCCGGCTCATTATTTGGATTTTTAATGTAACTTGCGTTTTTCTCTAGCTTGCTTAATGATCTTAATGTAGACCAGCAATTAGATTAGATCTTAGTAAGTGTGTTAGTCATTTCAAAAACAATTTGAAACTTGTAGCAATCATTTTAAGACTTTAAGAACCCTAATTTGTACTAAGAAATAGTAATCCTGTGATTCCCACTCAAAGAAAAGTCTTAAAACAGAATATATTTTATTTGCTACGACTTTAATTACTAATATTAATCCAATATGTACACTTTGACTTGAAAAATATTATGTAAATGCTTCCTAGAACCTCAATTCGCAGCGCTGCTCATCTCTAAGCCTGTGTCTACTGTAGTTGCTGTAATACCAACACGATTTGCATGCGACATTAGAGAATTTTACAGAGCCCGACCTTGAGGTCTGCAGGCCAAGACCCGAGGCCCAAAACCGAAATTAACCAGCCATAAGCCATATCGATCACGTTTTAACCATCAATGCGCGGTGCCAGGTTAAGCAAATATATATATATAGCCGAGGCGTTGAGCCAAAGCAAATACAAATGATAATTTTTTGCACTTAGTTGTTTGAGTTTTTGCTCAGTTTTTATGTCTTTTCCCCTCTTTTTTTTTTTGGTTTAGTACTTACGCAAATCTTGCGCAGTCGTTACAGTTAATTCCTGCGCAACAGCGGCGATTAGCAGCAACAGTAGCGCGTATTTTGACATATCTCCTGTCTCAAGGGGGGGGATGTACGAAATCGGATGCAGAAATTGGGAAACCTTCCCTTCTTCGATTGGACACTCTTCGGTGGGACACAGCGAGCGCGCGCGATCTCCGTATCCGTATCCGTATATCGATGGTGGCTAGACGGTAGCGGTATCTGTGAGACGACAGGTGGTTCTGGCCGGCGACTTATCACTGTGTACACGGGATGCGTTCGCCGCTCGTCGTTTTATACCGAGCTTGAGCAGCGGCGCCGGCGCAGAAGCCAGCGTCCAACGTCCGACATCGGAAAGCTCCCGCCAATTGAATTCAATGGGTCGAGCGCTCAAGCTTTGGCCCATAAAGCAGGCGAGCAAGCAAACGAACCACTTTTGCTTTCCGGCTCGCCGCTTTTGGCCATGCCAACCGGCCACCGCTGACCGAGGAACCCCATCAACCCTGCATTGCCCTTTCGTTTTTTCCTTTCGCCGCGGTTCATTGAACCTTACATGTTTACCTGTAATTGAGGGTCTTTCTTCCAAGCCCTTAAGCCGGTAGTAATATCGGGCTAAATGGTAGGCATACAGCTTTATTGGTTATTCCATTTAATGTCAGGCATCACTGGCTAAAAGGAAGTCAAGTCGGTCCATTTATTTCAAGCACTTTATGTCGCTAAGAGTAAATTCTATATGTGCACAGGAACTAGTTTTTATTGGGTCAATATTTGGCAACGATCGTGTGAAATCAACACTCGAATTCTTGACATTCTTTTGGGTTTCGTGGATTGAGTAATATTCTGGCTACTGGAAACTAGATAATTAAGTTATTAGTTCAGGATTATTGAGTAAAAACAGTATCATTGCATTCATGTAATTAATAAAACATAATTATGAACTACTTACAATGAGTAATGTAATGCAGAATGTGTAAAATCGTTGGCCTTTTGCTTGTGATTTTGGAGTAACAATTTTAAAAGAATAATGTGACTGGTAGGCTAGTTCATGTCCATATTTAATGTGGTTCCAATAATTAGAGTACAAGCATTTATTTAATAAGGTTTTAATAATTATAAGCCACGCATTTAATTAATAAGGTTGTAATAATTATAAGCCTGGGCCCTACAAAGGTCAAACTAATATTATTTAAATAATATGTAACACTGACCTACTATATAATGCAGATAATTAGATCGTTCTTTTACAACACTATCCAATAGACAGATTTTGGTGATTCCCTCTCTCCACCTTACTTCGTGGCAGTGCATTCAAGTTTGTTGCCTAAGTCTTTCGTTTGGCCAGCACATTCTTTTGTCCAACGAGGCGCCGATATATGGACAGGCACAGGCGATGATAAGTGCGTGAGTGTGAGTGATTGGCCAAAAATAAACAGCCCAAGGACCTCGACATGTGTCTATGGAAACTGTTGCAATTGTTGTTCAAATATAAACAAACGATATGTGAGCCGGCTAACGGTTTGGTTCGATGATTCGGTGATTAAGTACCAGGCCGGGGCATAAGTGTGTGGAAACCGGTTGTCGTCAGTTGGCTCTTAACATTCTACGGGCACGCAATCCGGCGATACGTGAGGGGGATCCAAAAAAAGAAGATAATTCTTAGAGATATTAAAAGAGTTGATAATGCACCGCTGTTACTGCAGCAAGGTGGGATTGCAAGATGTGCAACAGCAGCAGGTACGGGTCCGCCCGCAGCATCCACGTGGCGATTGGATGTCGGTGACCTCATCTTCCCGACAAAGCCAACGAGCCACGCAGTTCGTTAAGAAACCCAGCCTCAAGACACCGCCCAGAATTGGCTTAGGGCACTCCAGCACCGAGCTGGGTAACGACTTCAGTCGCCGGAACTCCGCTGCCACCACGGTGAGTCACTGTTCCAGCTGCAGCTGCAGCAGCTCCACCCAGCAACGACAACAGAGCAGGGCCAAGGTGCTGCGATGGGGCTGGGAGCGAACAGGAGGTGTCGACACCAACACCAATGGCCACGGAACAACAACAGCCAACAACTACGCCTTGTTTACGGACAATCGGAGGCTTTATGAGCAGAGCGCATGCGTTGCCAGTCGCCAGACAACCCAAGGTCAGGGTCAGGTTCACAGTGGCAACTCATCGGTGTCCTCACCACGCCTCGTTCAGTACTCAACAAAGCAATCCACGGACGAACTGCAGCAGTTGCAGGCTTTGCAGCAGTTTCGCCTGATGAACGCAAGGGAATGCTTCAGCGACGGCCGACAGGATGAGCTGCGGCTGCAGCAGGCCTATGATCAATTGAATGCCAGCAACACGGACAAGTGGAACAAGAATAGGGCCAATGAGAGCAGACAGCAGGGAGTCTCCACCACGACCACACCCTATGCCCTGCGGCAGAAGTTGCTGCAGCTCAGGCTGCAGGCGGAGGATAGTCGCGGCCGGGGCACTGGCGCCATGTGTGCTCCCTTGGACAAAAGTTGTGCCTTGAGATACAATTAGTTTAAGTTAGAAGTGAGCTATGGGAATATTCATAAAAAAATTATTATAATAATATAGGAATTTAATAATATAGGGATTTAATAATAGGAATAAAATAATGCAACATTAATATTTGAACCTAACTTTAAATAAAGAAAATAAATAAAATATGCCTGGATATGTAATATTTAACTTTATTAAGAAAAAAAATCAAATAGGGAACGGTAAGAATCCCCAAAGCTTCGTTCTTTAAAAAAAAGGTTCATTTTGGACTGCTTTAGCCGGGACTTGAACCGGTGTTTAAGACGTGACTAACCGTTTGATGCAAGTTCAAGTGCGAGCGAGATAGAAAGAAGATTTTCAGCTTTATTGTCAAAAAACTCTCAAATTTATCATTCGATTGCACTAAAACTATCAAAAAACGTGAGCCAAACGACTTTCTATTGTAGGAGCTGCTACAGAAGTCATTAGGGTTTTGAAATCTCTTCAAAAGGTGTTCAAAAGTATGCTACAAAATGGAACTACTTACAGAAAACTAATTTATAGCACACTTTTTGGATCATTTTGCAGGGATTTCAGAAACCCCGTAAATTTTATAGGAACTAACAGCAAAATAAAAATAACCAAAGCGATGCGTAACCATATTCCATTACCAGATGCATGGGCGATCTATAAGTCATGATATTCAAGTAAAACCACAACTCGAAATTCATTTTATTGCTAGTATGTATTTCATTTTTTTTTCTTTTAATAAAACAGTGCTATTTTGTTACAAGTGCTTCGTCATTGTGTTCTTTTTTGTTTATTTTTTTTTTATTATATTTTTTAATTGCCTTTGTTTTTTTTTTTGTTTATGTTTTTTACGTTTTTGCAACTTGCGCTTTGAATGCTTTTACTCATTATTCCTCTTTGTCTTTTCAAATTTCCATCTTGAAATGAATTAAATGTTATATGTATTTTTTAATTCTTTTTGTTTTTCTTTTTTTGTATTTTACGATATTACGTTTTAGATTTCTTATGTCTTGTGTGTTTGGGGGTTTGAAAACAGCCGATGTCGTACTGGATCTCGATATTACAAGTACATATGTATATAGTCGTAAATATACGTTGAATTCATTACAACATTGAACAGAGTACTAGAGTGTGTGAAATAGACGAGGACTCGCATTGGGTTTTCATATTTCATATTCATTTTTTTGCATTTAGCATTTAGCTTTTGTTTTTTGTTTGGTTTTTTTTTTTATAGGTTACGCGATTGTTAGTAGGTTGTCGGGGCGGGAATTATACAAACGAAACCATTTTGGGTAAGTTGCGCCAGGCAGTGCAGCGCCTGCCTCGGATCGCTGCCTGCCCGGGCATAATACTTGTAATTGAATGTGGCGGCCTTTAGCACTAGAATGTACCGACAGTGTAGTCGTTGAGTGCAAATACACAAAGTATACGAGTACGAGTACAATATAACCGTGTCTGTTTGCGTTTGCTGCGCTGCTACTGCTGCTTCTGCTGCTGTTTACAAATATTTTATTACTTGTATATTTTTGTTTCGATTTTGCTGTGTAAATTTCGCATGTATTTAATGGGTCTGGGGTCTGCTTTCCTTCCGAGTGCGGGGGAGGGCATTAAGAGGGGGTAGGTAACATTATCTGCCTCGTCGCTGACATCAGCAGAGGGCACACAGTGCCGCTCAAAGGTATTCGCCTCAATTAACATAGCTTTTTGCCGATGTATGGCAGGATTTTATATAATTTGTTTGGCTAGAAAATTCTAATGGATTTTAAACATTGAATTTGAAAATAAACCTTGTTAGTAAACAGAAAAAATTAAATAAAATCTGTTTTTTTAAGAAAAAATCGACTAAAAATATTTAAAAAGTTAAATTTTGTTGCTAGAAAAGTAAAATAAATTTTATAACGTTTCCAAACCTATATATTTACATATTCCTAACAGATATGCAACACTGCCTTACGAAAGGTTAACAAAAAGCTTATCAATTCGCGTTTATTGTGGGTAAACAATCTTTTTTGTTTTCCTAATTACTTTTTGGACTTTCCTTATCTGGGACTTGTGTGTGCGTGTGTTGTATGTGGGCGTGGTGTCGATGTGTGTGTGTAACGCAAACAGTTTTAAAAAATATACACAATTGTTGTTTTATTTTAATATTTTTGGTGTAAACAATTCAAACTTATGTAGCTTGCAACTAATAAAATTGCTTCTTCTTCACATTTAAAACTAAGTAAACATGTATCGTCGATGTAAAATTTCTAAGACAATAATATTACAAAAATAAATGGTGCCTCGGAGTACATATGTAATATGCAGTGTTAACTCAACTCACACATCTTAAAAGCATTCCTCAACACAGCTTAATAAACATAAAAGTTAACATTTTTACCATTTGCTAGTGTTTTTCTTTTAGATACGCAACAGAAGGGGGAAGGGTGGAGGAGCGAAAGATTGTTTAAAGTGCCGCCAGAATTAATTGCTTAAATAAAATGCTGTGCGAGTGAATAGAAATGCAAAATAAAATACAACCGGTGCGTGCACTGTTTGTACCTACTGTACGGGTGATACATATGCATTGTGTGTGTGTGTGAGTGTGCGGTGTGTGTGTGCTTGTGTGTTGGCTTTGCGCAAGGAAAAACTATAACAAAATTAATATATTAGGAGATAAAATATTCTTGCTTATGCAGTGTCTTACACTACAATTAGTTTGAACTAAAGTGTCTCGATTTGTGTTTTGTTTTCTCGATTCCATTTTCCGTTTCATTATTTCCATTATTTCGTTTTGTTTTTTAAATAAAAAATAGGCTAATTTGTATAGATTCAATACCCCTTAATAACGTTGCTCACGATTCGATTACACGTATTCGATAAAAACAAACTTTTTGCGCATTCCGTTGGATGTGGACTCGGACTCGGCTACGGATTTTCCTAGCCACTCTCCCTATTTGTGTGTGTGGATGTGTGGCCTGTTGTTCCTGTTGTTGTGCAGTGTTCGAGGTGTGCAGCGTTTATTTTTTCTTGTTTTTATTGTTGGCACCGCGTGGCGGTGTCAAGGGGCGTCCTGAGCTCCCAAAGTTGGGATAAACAAATCGTCGCTTGTCGGCGGGTTTCAATATCTGAAAGGAGCACATCAGTGTGTCGTCCACGGACATCATGGCACCTGCAAAGGCAAATCGATAATGATTAATCACGACTGACATTTATTGATTATTTTAAAGTGCGCATTTTCTTTGGTGAGTGGAAATAAATGGAAATGGCAATGGAATCTCGTTGCCAGCTTTCACTTGCGGACGCCAGACTATCTCCGAGATCAACGCTGACCTCGGTGCTTTTTATAGACGTCCGTAAAGGGTGCTGTATACACAAGCCGTCTCGAGATAATGTTTATCTCCGACTGAAGTCCAGGGATGATGAGATGATGATCACTCACCCGCATTGTCAAATTCCCCGCAATAGTTGGGCGCCGAGAAGAGCGTCACCAACTGACGCTTGGCGAAGAATTCATAGCCATCTTCCACAACCTGATGGGCCCGACAGATCAGGTCAAATTCGTGCTTCTGTAAAAATTTACCCACAACCTGGAAAACGTCAAGAATTATAATCTTTTCGGATTAAATTTCCATTTCGAATGGCTTACCTCCGCTCCGAATGTGAAGCTTACGCCGCGGTCATTCTCGCCCCAGCCCATGGTGTCCTTATCGGGATCGGACCACAGCAGATCGCACAGCAGGCCCTGATCGGGCACATCTGTGGGTCGCATGATGCGCTTGATCTGCTCCATGGACGATAGGTCTGGACTCAGGCCGCCGTGGCAGCAGAAGATCTTCTCATCCACAATTGCCGCCACGGGCAGGCAGTTGAAGCAGTCCGTGAACGTTTTCCACAGCTTGATGGTGTAGCGACGCTTGCATTCGTCATAGAACCTGTCAATTGGATGCAATTATATGAGTAATGGCTATGGACAAGTACTACAGAATGTAATGCAATAGGAAACACATAATTAATAATAATTATTTATATTATAAGGCCGTTGCTTTGACATTTCTCATCACTTAGAGCCATGAAACTCGAGGAAAACTCACCCGTAGATGCGGTTGATGCTGGCGCACTCGTGGTTGCCGCGCAACAAGAAAAAGTTCTCCGAGTACTTGATCTTGTAGGCCAGCAGCAGACATATCGTCTCCAAGGACTGCTTCCCACGGTCGACGTAGTCGCCCAGGAACAGGTAGTTCGACTCGGGCGGAAAGCCGCCGTACTCGAAGAGGCGCAGTAGGTCGTAGTATTGTCCGTGGATGTCGCCGCATATTTTCAGCGGGGCCTCCAGCTCGAGCAGGATCGGCTGCGACAGGAATATCTCGCGGGACTTGAGGCAGAGGCTGCGGATCTCGCTCTCCGACAGTTGCACATTCTTGCCCGGGCGTGCTCCGCGCACTGCAAAGATGCAAATGGTGGTGATAAGTGTGGGAGTGGGTGAGAACAGGGGAGGAGGAAGAGGTGTACGTACCCTCCAGCAGACGCGAGATAATGCTGTCGATGTTCATGATATCCGACATGTTCCTGGCCCGGTGCTGGTTCCTCCGCTCCGCTCACCGAATTTCGCTTATCCGCTGCCGCTGCTGTTTTCCGCTACTGTTATTTCCGCCGTTATTTCTTATGTATTTTCGGTATACGTTCGTTATGTATGTTATTTCATCGACGGGGACGGGGCGCCTGTGTGTGTGGGTGCGTGTGTGTGTTTTGCTGGAAATCGCTGGGTCTTCCGCCTCGGGTTCGCCGTCTTCCGCGCCTGCCTGCTGCCTGGATTCACTGCCTCGGATGTACTGCCATGTACGGTTGGCTGCCTTCAATCGATTTCCACCGCTCCAGCTGCCTTTTATTGCATTTATTACACGTTTTATTCGCGACGTTTTACAAAATTTTTCTCCAGTGTGGCCAGATAAAAATTTGGCTTTCCTTATAAAATCTCAAGCAGTTAAGATTTCCTCCTAAATAATCCAGTTTTCCCCCCGAATTCAAATAATAGGTTAATTTCTAGCATGTACAATAAAAGTAAAAATATCTCAATATGACGTCCCTCAAAATCCACCGCGTACAATGGTTACATAGCATATCTTAGTGTTTTCATGTAAAAATCGGTCAGAAAACTGAAAAAACTAAAATGTTGGTAATTTTTGGTATTTTTATATTTAATTTCGCATGCAAAACATATAAATGGGGTGTTCCCTATACGTCTAACTTGCTAACTGACTGAATTTATCGAATGAAAA
>JAEIIF010018199.1:0-19019 GCA_018874455.1 Drosophila trapezifrons | reverse complement strand
AAGCCTCTAATGAAAACTCCAATTAATGAAGTTTTTAATACAGTATCATAACACCATTAGTAAAGTTTAACTATATAAGTGTACATTAATTTAAATTAAGAACCCAGTAAGTACAAGTAATACCTCTTGAACTTCAGACTCTCCAGTAAAAAACAATGTAACTATCAATGAGGGTATGCAGAGTTCCCAATCTTATCTTACCTTACGTGTCCTATGGTGTCCAGGGAAAGCCAAGCCACTCACTACTTGCAAGTATCCAGAATCACTATCGCATATTGCCATAGGTCAGCCGATGACCATTGTAAATCTGCCCCGAATCGCTGGGCGACCATCTGCTGGTCGTAAATTGGACCCAAGCGAAGCAAATCCGCGATAAGATTGCCCCCGTCGAGTATAAAAGGAGAAGTGGCTCCGGAGATTACCCACAGTTTTTTTCCTTCGGTCATGATCAAGTTCGCTTTGGCCCTGACGCTCTGCCTGGCGGGTGCCAGCCTGTCGCTGGCCCAGCACAATCCCCAGTGGTGGGGCAACCGCAACACCATCGTCCACCTCTTCGAGTGGAAGTGGTCGGACATTGCCGAGGAGTGCGAGACGTTCTTGGCGCCGCGCGGATTCGCCGGCGTCCAAGTGAGTCCCGTGAATGAGAACATCATCTCGCCGGGTCGTCCCTGGTGGGAGAGGTATCAGCCCATCTCCTATAAGCTGACCACCCGCTCGGGCAACGAGGAGGAGTTCGCCGACATGGTGCGTCGCTGCAACGACGTGGGCATCAGGATCTACGTGGACGTCCTCCTGAATCACATGTCCGGTGACTTTGATGGCGTGGCCGTGGGCACTGCCGGCACTGAGGCGGAGCCCTCCAAGAAATCATTCCCTGGTGTTCCGTTCACCGCCCAGGACTTCCATCCCAGCTGTGAGATCACCGACTGGAACGATCGCTTCCAGGTGCAGGAGTGCGAGCTGGTGGGGCTCAAGGATCTGAATCAGCATAGCGACTGGGTGAGGAGCAAGCTGATTGAGTTCCTCGATCACCTCATCGAGCTGGGCGTCGCCGGTTTCCGTGTGGATGCCGCCAAGCACATGGCTTCGGAGGATCTGGAGGTGAGTTACCCAATCCTTAGATACAAATAAGAACTTACTGAATGGCCTCCTCTTCCGCAGTACATCTATGGCAGCCTGAGCAACCTGAACATCGAGCACGGCTTCCCCCACAATGCCCGCGCCTTCATCTTCCAGGAGGTGATCGATCATGGCCACGAGACCGTGTCCCGTGACGAATACAATGGCCTGGGCGCCGTCACCGAGTTCCGCTTCTCCGAGGAGATCGGCCGGGCCTTCCGTGGAAACAACGCTCTCAAGTGGCTCCAGAGCTGGGGCACCGGCTGGGGCTTCCTGAGCTCCGAGCAGGCCCTGACCTTTGTGGACAACCATGACAACCAGCGGGACCATGGCTCCGCCGTGCTGAACTACAAGTCGCCCAAGCAGTACAAGATGGCCACCGCCTTCCACTTGGCCTACCCCTACGGCATCAGTCGGGTGATGAGCTCCTTTGGCTTCGACGATCACGATACTCCTCCCCCCCAGGACGACCAGGAGAATATCATTTCCCCCGAGTTCGGTGAGGATGGAGGCTGCCTGAATGGCTGGATCTGCGAGCACCGCTGGCGCCAGATCTACGCGATGGTGGGCTTCAAGAACGCCGTCCGGGACACCGAGCTGTCCGAGTGGTGGGACAACGGGGACAACCAGATCTCCTTCTGTCGCGGCAACAAGGGTTTCCTGGCCGTCAACAACAACCTGTACGATCTGTCCCAGGAGCTCAACACCTGCCTGCCGGCGGGAACCTACTGCGACGTGATCTCTGGCAGCCTGATCGATGGAGCCTGCACCGGCAAGTCCGTCACTGTGAATGACCGGGGCTATGGCTACATCTATATCGGATCGGATGACTTTGACGGCGTGATGGCCCTGCATGTGGATGCCAAAGTCTAGGTAGTTTTTCTTTTTTTTTTGGGTAACACAGAAATCTGGGCTTTATTTTTGTCTCAAATTACAATAAAAACGAACGCACATAATGTATATGTATTGAGGTCTTTAGCTCTAACTTTACGAATATGTACGCATATATGCGAGAGCGGTAACAATAACGGCGGAAATGCAAAGTAAGGACATTCAACGCGATTCAAACTGGAACTGGACTTAGTCTAACAAATGCCACGACAACGACATCCTCTGAATATAAACCTGGTTTCAGGGGGGGTCGGGAGACATTGAATAATGTATGTGGGACTGGATCCTGGGCTAGATCCACATCCGATCCAGCTGGCACACTGTAAAACCGCTCTGCAAATAGAAGAAGTTGGCATTGTGAAATTGTAGTTGGATGCTCTGGCTCCGGACTGGCGGATCGCCCCTCGCAGGCATTCAGAGGCGCTAAGAAAATACGAGTATCTAGCGAGCTGTCAAGCGATTGGGTCAGCTTACAGACTGACTTACAGACTGACTTACAGACTGACTTACTGACTGACTTACTGTCGTACTAACTGACTAGCTAGCTAGTAAGTTAGTTAGCTAGTTAGTTAGTAAGTTAGTTAGTTAGTTAGTTTCAAAACAAGCAACTACAAATCAAAATAGCAACGTTCTACTTGGCATTCCGATTAGTTACGAGTGTTTGGCCCTTGGATCGACGGTGCTCCAGATCACCAGATCTCTGGGGATCTCCGGATGTTGTGTGGCTAGCGATTACTTAACGATTAGTTACCATTTAGTTGGAATTAAATGCTCATGATGCGTAATTACCTGTAAAATGCTGATATCTTTCTGCTTACGAGTAATTGATTTGCTAAAAAGCCAACGTTTCTTACTCACTTAAGAATATTACAAGTGTATATATGTATATATATTGTAAATTATGATACTTTAGATACTCCGCTTAAATGTAGGGACTCCTTTCCTTGTAACTAACAAACACAGAGTCCAAAAATCTTGCTCAAAGTTTAACATTAAATATTAATTTTGGTAATGCGATAATTTCCATTTTGTACGGCACAAAAGTTGATTTTCCTTCGTCTTCCTCTAGATTTTCTTCTTTAAGATTTAAGTACGGCCCCAAATCCAGCTTTAATATACACTCGCAGGTGTTTTTCTTTTTTTTTTCTGATCTTAGTCTTAGGAGTTAACTAGAAAAAACGTTTCTGACCTCCTTGCAATAGCAGCGCAATAGTTACATTTAGAATTAAATTGCATTAGGTTTCTCCGGAATCAGAATCATAATCAGAATCAGAATCAGAATATATATGTATGTATATCGATTATATGATGCCATCAAAAATTTGTAATACTCATATATGGTATATATATATCTATAGCTATATAACAGGAACCACGTAAAAATGCACAAATACTTAGAATATATATTATCGTTTTGCTTACAGTAAGTTCCGGGTTTCCACATTAATTACAACATCCAAGTGTGAACTCCTATGCACATGTATACATATAAACTTTTGATCTATTGTTATTCCTTATCTTTCCATTTCTTTATATTTAAATAGTAGTCAGGTAAATCGTGGGAGGAATTATTGTTGCGCTTAAGTTTGTAGATTACATAATATCATTTTGATGACCTAACGAGGGTTGCTTGACAAATCAGCAGAGATCATAAGTACCAGACTTCGGTGGGCCGAAGTTCGCGCCTTTGGTAGAGCTTTTGAAACGGCCTAAAAACCAGAACCATTTTATAAAGTTTGATAACCGATCACTTAGGCCTAGAGACGATTGCGGTTACGATTACGATTACGATTACATATATATATATATATATAGATTCAACACTGAGATTGTCAAAAATATATGCGTATCGAGGAGATATCGAGAGATTGTTGCGAATAATTCATGAGGTTCACCTTGGTTGGCACCAGCGACGGGAAGTACATATATATTTTGGTTAAATATTTCCTTGTCTAGCTACAAAAAATACCTATCTTATATGGATCGATTGAAATCTTTGAAGATGGAGGTACTGAATAAGCAAATTCTCAGGAAAATATTAATCTTTTTTGCTATTTCAATAATCTCTATTCCTTGAGATTGAACATCAAATTGAGGAGTACCTTTCCTGGTGTTTTCAGTTTTATCTTATCTATTGTTACGGCTTGACATATCTGAGGTTTGATTTTGATTTATTTTGATTAGAGTTTACCCTTTGGGGGGGTTTTATAGAAGGCAGTTAGTGCGACGTTCAGATTTATTTTTGATTCAGATCAAAGAGTTCTCTTCCTATCTAGGTACTTTTCCCCCATCACTGGCGGCCATTTAGCTTCATTTGCTTCTCTAGAAGCTCTTTCCCGCATCGTGGATGCGCTTGCGGCGACTGTCCCGCCTCCTGTACCGATCGATGATCCGCGACCTATGCCTTTCCGGACACAACGCCTCCGGGGAGCTGTCCACCTTCTTCATCACGATGCGGAAGGTGAAGGTGTGCTTCGGCGAGGCGCTGGCCGCCCGTCTCGGCGACGGCGGCTCGAACTCGCTGCCGCTCGAGAAGCCGCAGGAGGAGAGCGGTCCCGGATGGGGCAGAGGCACGGCTGCCCCCACTCCCACTAACACGCCCGCACCCGTTCCCGTTCCCGATCCCGATCCGGCAGCGGCATAGCCCGGAACGCGTTCGCGGGGCGTTGTCCCATTGTTCGTGTAGCCCGACGGAGTGGACATGGAGCCCGTGGAGAGCTGCTGGGTGAGCACGGAGCTGGGACGCGGCTCGAAGATGGAGGCACATCTCTGGTCAGTACAGAGGAAGGTGCGCACCTCGCGCTCCTCCTCCTGCAGGCCCTTCTGCCGGACCGTCAGGGGGAAGTGCTTGCGACTGGGATCGCCATAGGGACTCCTCTGGGGCGGCTCGGGGGGATAGCCGTAGCCGTGGGGATAGGAGCCACTGGAGTCGTAGCTGTCCCTGGAGCTGTAGTTCGAGGAGGTCTGCTGGGAGAGCGGACTGCGGGCCCGGGAGAAGGCATTGAAGGGGGAGACGTGCAGCTGGCGGAAGTTCTCCGTCCGCTGCTTCTTGCTCATCGCCGGAAAGGGAAAGCTGGGCGAGCGACCACCGCCCTCGGTGGGCGTGTAATCGAAGTGGGTCTCCAGCGAGGACTTGCGTCCGCCGCAGGAGGAACCGGACCTCTGGAAGGTCTCCGCGTCCACCAGCTCGATGGAGCTCTTGCGCAGGTCCACGGGCCGGCGGCCCTGGGCCTTCTCGTCGGTGTCCACGATCTCAAAGCTGGAGGTCTGATCCTCGTAGCTGGTGGACTGATACCGCGAGATCGAGACATCGAAGCTGGTGTCCCGGGAGGAGTACGGACAGTCGAAGCTCGACTCGCCCCGGCTGGACTTGCTCCACTTGCTCTCGACCAGCTCGAAGCTGTCGCCCCCCGAGTCCAGGCGCTGCAGGTTGATCAGATCCGTTTCGGTGTCCACTCCGGGACTGCGCAGCTGCTCGAGGAACGGGGAGCGCGGCGGATCGAAGGAGGAGCGGCGCGACGGCGGCTCAAACTCGATGGTAGGACACTGCAGCGGCTTCTTCTCGGGCAAGGTCGCCGTCAAGGCCAGCGACTCGGACTCGGCCTGGACGGCGGCCAGGTCCGCCTCTTCGGTCTCCCGCCGCAGCGCCTGCAGATTCACATAAACTGGTTCTGGCGGGTAGGCCTTCAAGATCTCTACCAGCTCGGCGCGCATCTCCTCGGGTATCATCAGATCGTTGGAGTCCGACTCCCGCTCCTCGCTGATGCGGGGCTCGATGGGCTCGCGGCTCTCGGAGCGACGCGTGAAGTGATGGACGACGGCGGCTCCGCCCTCGCCGTTGAGAGCCACCACCTTCAGGGAGTTGGTCACCTCCTCGACGAACTGGGCCATGGCCGCGTCTGTCTGCTCTCCCTCGCCCTCCGTATCCTTCTTGGCGTCTGCTGGCTCCTTCTCGGTCTCCAGTTCCGGTTCCTCTAGCTCGCGGAGCCTCTCATGCTTGATATAGGACTCACCTACCTTCTCGAAGTGCACGTTGGCCAGCTCGAAGGGCTGGTCGTCCAGTCCACCTACCTGCTGCTCCTGGCCCTGGCTGAGGTCCGCACTGGGCCTCTTGGATCCCGACGCCGACGAGCCCTGCCTCTGCTTGTCCTCCTTCTGCTTCTCCTCCTCCTCCTGGCGCTTCGCCGATCTGCGCAGCTTCAGGGACATTTTCGTGTAGTGGGCGAACTTCAGGGACATCTTCGGCTCGAAGCCCACCTCGGACATTTGCTTCTGGACAGCACTCTTGGCGGCCGTCGACGAGGCCGCTGGACTGGCGGAGAAGGTGCTCTGCCGGATGAGGGGGCCACTGGACGAGCCCGACTCCGCTCGCGTGAAGGCGTTTGCAAAGCGATTCGTCCTCGTGGATATGTGCTTCGATGGCTTCCGCACAAAGGCCAGGATCTCGCGCATCACGCTCTTCTTCTCCTGCGGCTGGGCTGCCGCCTCCTTCTCCTTTTCCTTCTCCCTCTCCCGGGCGGCTGCCTCGGCCGCCTCGCGCTCCCGCTCCGCGCTCTTGTACGTCTCGGCGGGATTGGAGACAAGGATCGGGGGAATCGGACCCATCGGGGAGCGCTTCTCGCTGGCAAAGTAGATGGGCGTAAAGAGGCTTATGGAGGGGCGCTTCATGCCCACAAAACCCGCCTCTTCCGGCTCTGTGGCCATGTCCTGGACATGCACCGTGGACGTGGGACTCCGCCGTGTTCCCGGCACTCCGAACTGGCAGCCAAAGTCCGTGGGTGCGACTGCACCCAGCGGCGATCTCCGTTCCTGGGTGTGAACACTGAAGGTTGGACTGCTGCGACGGGGCATGTCGCCCGTGGGACTTCTGGCAGTGGGACTCGGGTCATTGGGCGACCTCAGGCCGCTGCTGGGAAAGAGCGGACTGCGGCGACCCTGCGGACTGCGATCGTTGGGGCCGACGGGACTGCGTCTGCCCTGGTTGCCCAGCGATATCGAGAGCTGGCCGCTGTTCTTCCGGCGATTGGAGGCGCGCAGCGTTCCCTGGCGCGACAGCGACGTGGGCGTCTTCTGGGACCCGCTGCCCGGACTCTTGGACTCCGGGGCCGGCAGCACCGGACTCTTGGGTGTCAGCGGACTGCGCTTCTTGTCGCCGCCATTGCCCGAGGCCAGGGCGGTGTTCAGCGTGAGATTCGGCGCGTTGTTGGGACTCCGGCGCTCGGAGGGACTGCGACGGGTGCGGAAGGACTGGGACTTGGCCTTCCGGATCTTGGGCAGCGACTGGTGGTGGTGGCGATGGCGATGGTGGTGCTGGTGGGGCTGGGACGACGTGGAGGAGGAGGAGGGGCCGTTCAACTTATGTTAGTTGCTGTGATGCGGCCCACTGGTGGGGTCGCTGCTGCCGCTGGAGCTGAGGGTGGTGTTCGATCCGTAGGGATCCAGAGAGCTCTGGACCGACATGGAGCGACCCTGGTTCTGGCGCGCCCGCCTCACTCGGCTAGAGTTGGGAGACAGCTTTCCGGGGTCGATGCTTTCTGGGTCTGCCTGCAATGTGTAGAATCAGACATAAAGGGGACAACAGGATGGATGGACGGAATGGAGTGCACGGATGGACGTTGGATGGAGACATGGACATGGACGAGATGGAGAGACAGATAGGCGGACAGATAGATGGACAGATGGCGGCGTGAGTGACTGAGTTAAACACCAAGGAAGCAGCGCAAAGCAATCGAGAAGCACACGGCAACCCACCTGGTAGGCCAGCGCGTTCATGATGATCGAGTACGGGACGAGGTTCAGCGGATGGATCTCCCGCATCAGCACGTTGGCCGGGATCTTGTGGAACTGGATGTACTCGCAGAAGCTGCCCAGGATCTCCTTGATGTCAATGTTCTGTCAGGGGAATCACAAAGAGGGTTTTACTCCAATAAGGACTTAAGGATCTCTCTTCCTACCGGATTGTTGTCGTAGTACTTCTTGCTCCACATCAGGGCCGCCTGAAACTTGGTGAACTCGTCCGCCCGCAGCTCCTCCCTGGCCAGGATCAGGCGCACCACATGCTGTGGCAGCAGGGTGAAGCTGCCCAGATTCAGGACCTCATTGCCATGCTCGTCCACGAACTCCAGGACCTTCTGCACCAGGGTCTTGGTGCACTTGTACTGGATATAACGCTCGGCGGAGGCCAACAGGGCGCACACAGTGTCCACGTTGATGCAGCACTGCACGAATCCTGCACAGGCACGGCGCAGTTCCTCCAGGCCATAGTAATCGGCGGCATTCATGACACCTAGGAGAAGGTTTTGGCATTAAATAAATGCTTATTTTATTCACATTGTATCCAGTATTCACTTACCAAGAAGAGTTCGCGGCTGCAGGGTCACACAGCCCGTGTGAATATACTCGATCAGCTGGCGAAAGACATCCGGCTCGAATTCCTCAATAATCAAGGTCTGATGCTGCTGACCTGAGGGCTGAATTCACGAATATTTGGTCAAGAAAAGTGGGCTCTAAGCTCTTGATAATATCAGCTAATAGAACAGTAACAACTAAGCGGTGCAAGGACTCTAATTTCCATAGACATTCCAATATGGTGAAGGTCAGGCAACCCAAAGCAGCTCATTCACATAGAATTCTTATAGAAATTGGGAGGGTTATTCCCCCCTGATAAATATTCAATACAAGAAGGAGAAGTATTAGGGCATACAAGCACTAGATATAGATATAGATAGGTAGTAGCTAGGAGTCATTCAGGGGAAATAGCAGAAGTCCTTTTTGATGACACTCAAACCATTCTAGGTAACTCAGTCGTATGTCAAGGATTAGACACTTGATTAGACGCACATTCAACAGCTAGACATCTACATTTATCCAATTACAATGGTGAATATTTATAGATTTAACAGGAAAGAAAGACTAGCTTCGAAAGGCCGAAGTTGGGAATGTCCTTGCAGTTCTGATTAATAAATAAATATAGCGTGAAGTAAATTAAATTTAAAATTAGTTTAAAGAAACTATTAGGCAAAACATCAGAAATTTCTAACTCTATCGGAAGAACAATTCATAGGAACAACAAAGAGAATCTATGACAATCATTAAGTCTGCTCCGACAAGGTTCAATTGTCTGTGATATCTGACCTTGTCAGCAACAGAGTATCATCAATATTTATGCCTGCAAGGACATCTAAAGGGGGACTTCAATAAATTACGACACCCACACACGGTTACAGCGACAGTATTTGCTTTTGATTTGATTTGATTTGATTTGATGCTTGGTTACCTCGGGTATCGGAGCTAATTGTTGGGTGAAACCGGTTCTCTATGATTACGGATATGGGTTGCGGGATAACGAGTACGAGGACGAGTTTTGATGAGGAATGGTGGTTGTCACAACAGAGAATGCACGAGAACATTGAAATCAGTTAAAGGACTTTCGCTGGCTCACGATATTATTTACACACAAACAAGGAGGAGAACAATGCGGAATGAAGGGAACGAAAACTGAAAGCTGAAAACTGAAAAGGCGGTTACGAAAATAGCCCCAATGATGCAGAGACACACACGGCAAAATGCAAAATCACACACCGGCACACCTCTCCAACACACATCGAATTGAATGGGAGATGGGAATGGGGATGGCATGGAATGGATTCACCCCCATGGGTAATCGATTATGGATGAATATGGAGCACACTGGTAGGGAGAGAGGAGCATGGCATGCGAATGCGAACCTGTTGGGCGGCATTCTGCAGGTTGAGCAGCGGCTCCGAGGAGCGTTTCAGGAAGAGGCGCAGCTTGTTCTCCTTCGTCGAGGTCTCCCGTTTCCTCTGGGGCGATGGAGCCGCGTAGAGCATCTTGGCGAAGACACGGGAACGGGATGCCAGAACAGCCTGCAGGGTAAAAAATATATTACTAACTTATCTATGTGTTTTAGAGCATATAAATATCGATATAGTCTATGATAAGATGATTAAACCTTTTTAAATTCAGTTGGAAAATTTAATCGATTTTATACCGATTTCATTGATATTTATCAGTGCTAATATCGATATTTTTCGATATATTAAATATATTCTTTTTAATTTGAAAGCAGAATTAATCGATATTATTAATAAATCATATTTATTGATATGTTAAATTATATAAGTCTTACTTTAAAGGCTTGTCCATGTTCTTTCGATATAATTGAAATTTATCAGTGCCGCAATCGATATAACATTAAATTATATTATTTGCATTTTAGAGATTAATCGATGTAATTTCGATATCATTGAATTTTATCAGTGCTAAAATCGATATTTATCGATATATTAGTTTTAATTATTTTAATTTTAAAGGTTAATCGATGTTATTTCGATATCATTGATATTTATCAGTGCTAAAATCTATACTTATCGATATATTAAATTATATTATTTTAAGTTGAAGGGTTAATCGATGCAATTTCGATTTATTTTATATTTAGCAGTGCTGCAATCGACATTTTCCGATATATCAATTTATGACACTTATTGCCTATCGATATTTTCGATATTAAAAATAAAATTATAAACTTTAACTGCCCAATTATGCCCAGTTCCTGGCTGTGCAATAACTACAGTGTGAAGTTATTCAGCGTCGAAATTATTCAAAGGCAAACGCATTCCAGGGGGGGTTCCACACAAAGCGGGCTCCATTATTTAGAGGGCCCGAGTGGCGATTACGCAGTGACCTGATTCCGATGCCCAGCCTCACAGGAGGCCAGAGCAGCCACCACGAACTACATACACAGTGCAAAATATTCAAGTACTGGAATTAGAGTACAAACCTTGACGGCGCAGACGGGCTCGCGGGTATCGCCCACCAGGAAGGTTACGTCACAGAGCTCGGGCATGGAGGCCAGGAACTTCATGTCCTCCGCCAATCCCGTCTTATTCTCGAACGTGGAGAGGTCCGGCTCAGCGTCAGCCATGCCGAGTAGAATCAAAGCTTCGGGCATCTGGGTTTACTGCAATCACACACAGATCCAAATTAATCAAAGTAATCCTGGGCAGCAGGAAGGCGACTTGCAGACGATGGTCGCCAGCTCGAGGCACTCAAGCGAGCAGTTTCTGCTGACTTTAATGGTGGAGCTGAACCCTTCAGGAAAACTCTCTTTAACTCTTCTAAAACTTTTAGAGGAAATGACTTAAAAAATGGGTTTTTAAGGAAAAACTTTAAAAAGAGATGTTTTAAAAACGTTTCACAATATTCATAAGAAAATCGAAATATGCTTGGAAAAAAGGAAACATACTTTTAATATTATAATTTTGGTCACCATGCAATATTATTAGATATACAAGCTATCCTTTAGCTTTTAAGAATTTATTTAAACAAAATTAATGAAATGAACATCAAAACTCTCAATAAAATAAGTTCCTTAGACTTTATTTAAATGGAATATCAATTAGGAATCATAATTTAATTATGCAAAAATTGTATTCCTAATAAACATCGCTGATTCAAGGTTCCCAGTAACTGAGACTTTGCTAAAATAATTTGCAAGACATTTCCTTGGGTCGCCTGGCTGTCCCAGCACTTGGCTTGTAATTGAAAACTTCTATAAATAATTTCTTTATTATCCCAACCGTTGGGGGTTAGCACAAAGCCCAGCGCTGAGCCTTCGAAACCTGCTGGTAATTAAATTGTAATTCACTTCCACTTTTAGCCTCACCCAAGACACGCGTCTGCGCCTTTTCCCCGAGCAACTCCTAGAAGCCCCCAAAGCTCTGCCAAGCAGCCTCCGCGGCTGTCCTTGAACATGGCGGACAGGCAACTAAAGTACAATTACCATAAAGGCAAAAGGTAAAGAGGCAACCTCAAATGCCAGCCAGCCAGCCAGCAAGGTCCTGTCAAAACAACAACACCAACAGCAAGGATCAAGGTGGGCGTGGCTGCAGCCAGCACACGACCCTCCGAGGGGAGGGCGAGCAGATGGTTTCAGAGGAGCATGCACGGAAAAATGAGGGGGAAAACTTGCACACAACACTACCAAAGGGGCACGACTTTACCTGTTCGCTCATTACCAAAAATCGATCAAATATAAGTACTATATGTCATTGTAACTCACCCACTTCGCACTTACCTGTTGCAATGTGATTTCTGTCCCTGGTCCCACTCCCTCAGAATTTTCTCTTTTATATTTTCTTTATTTTACACATACAGTTTGCGGGTTTGCAACGGATTCGGGGAAATCCGTTTGCGGCCTTAATATTAAATCATTTCGACTGCATTTCCAAAAGAAAACCATATTGAGCAAAGTAGGGAAAGAGTCGTATAAAGAAATCGCACAATCCAAAAAAGTATTTACAAAGGTGAGTGTAAGGTGTGTGTGTGTGGGAAAAAAAGTGTCGCCTCTCTCTCTCTCGCTTTATTACAATTTACAGCATGCCAGAAATTGAAGGTTAAAGGGGTGGTGGTTGTGGGTGAATACCAAAAAATTGTGCTGTGTATAAGTGTGTGCCGTACAAAAAAAAAAAAAACACTGAAAGGAAGAAAGGACTACGAAAATTGTTGTATGTGCCACGCATAAATCGGAGGTAGAAAAAAAGGAGCAAGTCGAGGGGGAGATGGAGCAAAAATTTTTGATTGGATTTCGGTTTTGAGGCGTGGAGAAAACTGTTGAGGGTTCTTGCCACTAACTTTTTCCCAGCCAAGCTGTGCGAAATATATATATATTTATATATATGTGCGGAGTTGTCCGATTTCCGGGTCACTTTCACTTTTCGGTGACGGCAACGGTGTGTGTGTGTGTCTCGAGTGCTGGTGGTGGTGGTGTGCTGCTGCTATGCTGAACTGTGTGTGTCTGTGTGAAGCAACCAAGGCAACAGAAGCGACACTCAATCACTCGTCCTTTCACCCACACAAAGAAGCGCGCGCGAAAAAATTCGCTAATTGGCACGGATTCCCAAAAAACTTGTCGCGTTTTTGGCAAAATATAACTAGGTGCTGTTGTGCTGAAGCTAATGGCCGATAATTTGATTTTTTCTCTACTCTCGGGGACTTTGGCCAACTACCACACACACACACACGCACACGCACACTCACACTATACTACACACACTGAAAGCAAAAGCGTTTGCTGGAATGAAGAGCTTGGAACCGTTTTGCACAAGGCACAGGAGCGTTCTGACCGAAATAATTGTGTCTACCTCTGAGGAGGAGTCCTCAGAGTCTGTACGCATCTCGTGCGCATGTCTCACGTCAATCGATCCGCTGGTGGTGGCCACGGATTGCCCCTGTCCAGGACTCAGCCATGGCAGGACAACGTGGCCCACAGCCACTTGTTTGCATCATACCGTGTTTATCCCTCGAGGGCGCAGGCGCCGCACAAACGTAAACAAAGGCCCAGGCCCAGACTTTGACAGCTAACTCCTGCCACTTGACAGTTGACAGTTGTAATTTGACAGTTGACAGGCTGAAGTGCTTTCGGCACTAGTCTGGACTGACCCGTGGCCAGGGTTTCGGTTTCGGTTTTGCGGTGGCAACGCTCGAGCCGAGAAAAACACACTCGAAACAAATCACAGCGACCCCACACAGGCGAGACGAGGCACAGTGGGAATCTCAAGTGGAAGTCGGCAGCATCCAAGCATCCCTGCTTAAACTGTTTAATAATAAATTAAAATTATTAGCTGAATAATAAGAAAATATGTCGTTTATTCAGGCAAATATACATAAGAAACCATAATATTTTTAGGAATAAATCATTATGTTTCCAAAGAGTTACTTTTTTTTTTGCAGCATGCTCCACTGTTCTCTTCAGAAAGATCTTTAAACTTCCGCTTTTGCGACGATTGCAGCTAATTCTGCACCCCAGACCCCCCGAATTCCCCCTCCCTGAGCAGAACCCACAACCATTAATTGCTTTCGCAGCTCCCCAAGCGAAAAGAGTCCCGAGATGCAGGAGAAACTGTCGCAATTTCGTCTAAAAATATCTTCCCCTGCAGCCAGCCAGCCAGACGCACATAAATCTTTTGGCTGATCGGGGCAGCACATCTCGAGCGTCAGCAGGTAGCCAGAGGTCAGGGGTCAGGAGCTATCCCTACTAGCCCAGGTCCTGACGCCACCGTCCCGCTGCGATGGGCCGAAACGTGAACGGTGGGCAACGCACAAGTCAATTTCAATTGCATTTCCCACTTGACACGTCGCGACGAAAACAAATAAACAAACACGAACACAAGGATGCGGCTGCCGTGAGAAAAACGAATCAGCAGATGCACTGAGAAAAATGTACAGATAAAGCAAGTCTAAATAAATGCAAGAGGAACATTTTAGAGAAATAAATATAATTTCCATGTGGGTTTAACAAAGAAAACACTTACTTTTATCATAAACTGATTTTAAATTCATTAATTAATGTGATTTTTGTATATTTTAAATATTTTTGATTTGAAAAAGATTCAAGTTTTTAATTAAAGTATTTCATTATTATCATACAAATGTATATATTCTAAAATTATAGAAACTTTTGTATACTTTAAATGTTTTAGATTTACGAAAGTTTAAGGTCTTGTAATTAAAAGCATTATTAAAAACAAAAGAGGCAAGATAAATTCATCAAAATAAAGAAGAAAACATTCACATTCTTAATAATATTATTTGTTCCATTGCTGAATTTTCAATAAAATGCTTTGCTGAATTTTTGTTTTAAGTGTAGAAAATGAGATGGAATGGAATGGGGTTTCGGGATGCGGAGATGTTCGTCTTCTGCGGAGGCGTCCGCCGCAGCAATCTTTAGCTTCTGGCCGATCTCGGCTGGCTGCGGCGGCGGCGTCGGCGACGATTCCCCTGCGGCTCTTGTCAGTGGTCGTAGAACGGTCGCATCGCTCAGTCGCGCAGCGGATGTCGCAACAGAAAGACAGATATATCCACGAGATACTCGGGGCTGAAACGCATCTGTGGCATAGACGCTCGCTCGTGTGCGCGGATTTAAGTGAATATAATTGAAGACGCGGTGATATAAATAGTGGGATAAACTCTTTCGTCAACCGCGAAGACACGTGCCGGGCACACTTCCCCCCCGCCAGCTGAGTGAGTTTCCCCCTTCCGAGGAAGTCTATAAATATTTATCTGCATCTGCTGGATGCGTGAACTGCATCTGAATCTTTAATGTGCCATTTTGGGAGCAGTTCGCAATTTGCGCATCTCTAAACATTTTACGGCCGCGTTTACTGGTGCAAAATAGAGAAAAAATACACACCGAGAGATGGGAATAATATTTTTATAAATAAAGTGGATGCTGAGGTTTCCTTGTGATCGGTCTTTGACGTCGTGTCTCTCTCTTACTCTCTCTCTCGATCTCTTTCCGTTGTCGGCGACTTTCTGCAGCTGCCGCCGACACTTTTAACTATATATAAGGGTATATATAGTATATATTGGCGTGTTCTACAGATATAGAGTCCCATACGTTGTATATCTGCACATGTACTTTCATCTGCGGGACTCTATATTAATTTTCGCTTAGTTGTCGCCACGTCTGTGTCGCCCATTTCCGTTTGTTGTCGTCATTAGTTGATGTTGTCGGTGCCCAATGCAAAATATAAATAATATTTGTTGATTTAGGATGATCAGCTAATTTTGTCAGGGGACACAAGGTTTTGTAATTACATCGAGATACATCGAGACGTTTATATTTGGAATTTAAGAGGAAAAACATATGCCTTGCATTGGCTTTTAAATAAATGAAATAGTTACTTGGTTTTGCTTATTATTTAATTATGTTTTAATCTACATAAAATACAAAAAAATGGTATTGGGTTAAATTAAATACAAAATATAAACTATTACAGACAAATTTATTTATAATCAGAAATCTCATCCCCTCGTTTTGCTTTCCATATAGAAAATCCTCAGGGGTTACCTTTTTTGCTGACATCCTTTCAATCGTATTAACTTCCCCAATTATGACATTTACACAAACAAACCCTGACAAACAGCGATTACGTTTCCATATTTAGAATCCTCATTTTATAATCCTTATTTCCCCTTCTAAGAGTTGCTAATTGACAGTTTCAGCTTACATTTCCATTGCAAGTCAAATGCAAAAGGATATGTTTTGTTTGCATTTTTCCATTGCCATATTTATAAATAGCCGCTACCTCGTATGTCCTCCATTTTCAATTTTAATTGGATTCTAATTTGCTTAACACAAAACCCCTGTCAGTACATTTATCATCTTTTATAGTTTCTGTTTCAATTACAGAAACGCCAAGCAGAATACAAATTTCCAAAGAAAAAACTGTAATTTTACCAAGGCAAATCTGGCTTTGTTACCATGACCACACGGCACCTGTTGGGCCACAACGAGACAATTGCACTTCCCGCTAAGACCGGGCTTATTTAAATTACGGCTAAGAACAAAAGCAAGTGTCCGGTGAAAGCACGCGGCTCAGACCAGCATCCTGGCACGTCACACTCCTCGGTCGCGAGATAGGAGCTAGATAAATGCATTTGTGTCGCATCCGTGGCGCTGATTAGGTGATATTACAAACAGGACGAGGGCAGGATGGGATGCGCAGGATGTGCAGGGAATGGGGGTTTATTCTCTGCTCGGCAAATTGAAAAAGGAAACGCAGCTTGGTCTGAAGCTGACGCACAAGCGAGGCACAGGGACCTCGGCACTCAAAGAAATCGGATAAGAGTTTAGAAAGTGCAACATTTTTTTAACAGAACTAACAGCAAGTGCTGTTATTTTCATTTAAAATACTTAAAACTTAATTAGGTTTCACTGTTGTCTAAGCTACAGCATGTTGTTCGAGAAATTCCTATTATTAAGCGCATAACCCACAAAGGGTGCTGTTATTTTACATTTTGAAAACTCAATTTAATAAATTGTTTTGCTGTTGCCTAAGTAAGTGCGCATAACAGCACTCTTAGTGCCCACAACAGGCGCTGTTATTACAAGTAAACTCTATGTTTAAAAAGGCTTTTCGGAAGGATTATTATTATAATAAAATTATTTTCCATTAGGTTCTACGTATATTATTTATATTATGTTATGTTTGGTTTAAATCCCTAATATTCTGATCTGTTCTTACTATAAATATAATTATTTCCCACTTTCTGTAATTATTTTCACAAATTCTGAAATATTTCTTGACAAATTAAGAGCCATTATGCTCTTAGCGGCCTTTAGATCTCCTTGGACTTCAAGGTGACTTTTGTTCCGAGTGCAGTGCCGGAGCCGCAGCCCCCCCTGGCCGCGGATGAGGCTCGGGCTTCGCCACTGCAGTGGCTGATGTAGCTAAATTCAATTTCCAGCAGTTTGCATTAATTTCCCAGCTTACGCCGACCGCCAGAGCGCGCCACTGCTGCTGGCGGGGGCTTCCCCTCCTGCACTTTCGCCTTTTCAATCGAATCGCAGGAAAAACAGCAACAGCTTTTCGCTGTGCGAGGCAAATCCAGCGAGTGAGTGAGTGAGAAATATCCTAGCTGTGTCTGTGTGCGAGAGTGTGTGCTTCGGGCATCCTGCGGCTCGATTTCAGCGCAGGATATTCGCTTAGGCGAGATGCCGATGCCGATGTAATGAAGCTGGCCCCGATGCTGGCCGGGCATCTGCGACTCTGCAAATTTCCCCACATTTCAGTCTTCGTTTGCCGAGCGTCGTGCGCGCAAGTATCCAACAGATGCACGGATAGTCGGGCGCCTACAAAAACAACAGAAAATACCCAGAAAAAAAATAGGAGAAGTACTTTCTCAGAATTTGAGAAAATGTTACCACAAAACCAGCGGCCAAGCAAAACCAAATGATAACTAATTGAAAAAGTGAAGAAAACTAACTAGAAAGTGGCGAAAAGGGGAATACTTATGCGATACATCCTTGTGTGGCCTCAGCAGCTTTTGAAAATTTCCAGTGACAGTACCCCGAAAAATAAAATGAAGTTCTCCATGGTAATTGCGATTACATATTCGAAAGTATTCGAAAAACATGCAAAATGCGGGCCGAAAATATTGAAAAATCCAATGAAAAATTTGTTGAGCTGCAGGAAAAAATTTCGTTACTTTGTGCTGGTGTGTGTGTGGTGTGTTTTTGTGTGTAGTATCTTTTGTGCGCCTCGGCTGCTATGTATCTGTGAGATACGCAAAACAATTTGTCTGCGCCATTAGTAGCGGAGAGTGCCAGAGTGTGTGTGTTTGTGTGTGTGGTGTGTGTGTGTATCCTGCGCAGTCAACGAAACCAAAGCTGCGTTTCGCATCCTGCCAAATCCTTGTCCCGAACGGGAGGCAGAGGGCAGCGCAATATTTGCGACGTTGACGCAGCCTCCACTCGCTATTCTTGTTGTTGTTTTTTTTTTGCCGCCGCCGCTGTGTGTGTATCTGCAAAATACGGATACAAGCTACTACAGTACCCATGTGCTTAGCCTTGTCCTGTCCGAATTTGATAAATATAATTAACTAGAATGCACCAGGAATTGTTTTAGCGTAAACTTGTCAGTAAAGGATTGCTTGAAATGTGTTATAGGGCACAGGAATCGTAAAATATACAAAATACTAATGATAGGATACTAATTATAAACTGACAGATATTATACTTGCTATTCATTCTGGACTGCCCATATTTATCTATTTAATATTATTAGTATTATTTATTATTTATATATTACCCTGAAAATTAATAAAATTATTTAATTGCTGATTATCTTGTTCCATTTTAATAAACACAATTAGTTAAATATGATTATCTATTTATCGGATATACATATAAATAATACTTGCAGCTTTTTAATATTTACTTACTTTTCCAAATTAAATATGGTTATTCCATTCTGGGCAATTCCATTTAGCTTTTGCATTTAAGTAATATTTGAACCTGACTTTTTATAATATTTAATCATATTTGTCTAAGCCAGCAAAGATATTATATGTTTAATTATTTAGTGATAACTACTTATTCTACTTCTTATATAATTTAGTAGCCGATGTCTGAAGCAATATTTAGCTAATTGCAAATTGCATACCAAGGAACTATAGAAAAAACGAATTCTTTATTGGAGACT
>JAEIIF010018186.1:0-16439 GCA_018874455.1 Drosophila trapezifrons | reverse complement strand
GAGATTAATACATTAATGTACATAAATTAAAAGTGCGTATAGTCGTCTTGCTCGCACTTTAATGAAAACTCTAATTAATAAGGTTTTTAATATAGTATCATAACACCATAAATGACTTCAACGTCTCCAGAATGATTACATGGCTGTTTCAGTAGAAAGCCACCTCCCTCATCAGTATCCTTGCATTTTCAGCGTGATTACTAAATCTAAAAAAAACTGATATTTTTCCGTGTATAAATAACAACAGATGGTCGGACTGCGACCCACTTCCAATGGAGGCTTTGGAGGCTGTCCGGTCTGGTCCATCGGACTCACTGACTGCCTGTTTACTTTTTGCTGGCACTGTTTATGCTGCGCTACCTGTCCGCTCGCTCGCTCGCCTCTATTGCCTTCTCTTTCGGCTTTCAATCAACTAGAAGACAATTGCAACAACAGCAGCGAACAACAAATGCAACAACAAAATACTATACTACTGTTTGACAATTTATCAATGATGTCTTTTGTTGCTGCTGCTCTCAATTGTTGTTGCCAGTCGCCTTGGGGTCTCTCTTTTTTCTTAGTTTTCTTATTGGAACAGGAAGTCGCTTATTTGCTGGCTGGCAGCAAGTGCACATCGCATTGACATTTACTCGGGTTCTCTCGCATCTCTGAGCTTGACACTCACTCCACTCGGGCTGGCAAGTGGCTCTCCAACTGTGCCGCCGTCGGCACTTATGCTGATTGGAATTGCAGCTGCAATTGCATTGCCAATTGCTTCCAAATGGAATTGAATTATTCCAGCTGTGACTCTCAAACGGCGTGTGAGATTTGCTCTTTTCATTTAAGCAGCAAAATGTGTTTTAAGCTGATTGACACTTGGCCCCCGGAAGGATAAATTGTTTAGTTTATTTATTACGGAATTTGCGAGGGGTTTAAATTATAAAACTTTAAGAAATCATTTCTATTATTTCGTTGATATATTTAAATTAAATCATAATAGTTTCAAGGTAAATAAATAAATATTAGTTTTTATATTTTCTAAAGATTTCTTTCCTTTTTAATACAGTTTATTTCCTGATTTATTACTTTTAAAATACATTTTAAATGCTATATAATTTATCTAAGACCTCCCAAACTCTCAACAGCTTGTATATATATTTTTAAACTTCTTTCTTAGGCGTTTTAAGCCTGAAACCTATTTTATTTGAATTTTTTAACACATCTCCTATATCTAAAATCATTTTCCCCTAAATACTACCATTTTATTCCACTTTATAATTAATAATTTAGCCGTAAATTCAATTAGTTACAGATTCTCTTCGCTTTTATAAGTTTCCCTCGACACTTGGTGACTTTAAAACTAATCGGGGCTCACAAATTTACGAGACTCGTAAACTGCCAGCTGTCTCTCAAACTGTGCAATATTGTAAATTTCATGCAAATTGCAATTTGTTGCCATGTATACCCTTCGGAGAGCCATTGGGTCTGCTGGCTATGTAGCTTGCTTGCCTGCCCGCCTGCAGTTGCAATTCTTCCATGATTTATGGAGCCTGCCCCCCCTGCTTCCCTCTATCCGAATCCACACCAAGCTGCCGCAAAAATACAACCGAATATGTCGAATACACATTCCGCTTGCCCCACTTTGTTGCAGCCGAACGGAATTTATGGTTGCCACACAGCAGCAAAAAAAAAAAAGCCCCCAAAAACAGTTTGAAAAGTGTTTTAAAGCCAAAAAGTGAGCACAAGTTCTAAATTACTTTTCCAAACAGCAGCGCCAGCGCAGCTTCCGCCGCTCCCTTGGAAATAACCTTTCGCCGAATGTCGACGCTTCTTACGGATTGGAAAAGCGAAATCAAAACTCATAAAAATGCAATTTGCGCAAACAACTTGACTTTGAGCCGCGTCCCCTTTTTGGGGGCGGAGAAGGACAACCCCCGAAACCGAAAAGTTCCAGGGAATCCCCTTTTACGTCCTTTTTTTAGCTACTTCTATGCCCTTTCAGGGAGAATATTACAAGCTGGGCAAGGAGTTTGCCTTAAAGTAAAGGGAATATTTAAGGAAGTCCATGGAATATATATTCTTAACATAATTTAGCAAGATATCCAGTTTGATTCAGTTCAAATCTTCACTTTCTGATCCTTTAATATTTAAAAGGTGACCAGGAATAAATTATTAGAATCCAAATTCAAACATAAATAGTGAAGAAAGAGAGATATTATTTTCTTTAAAATAACCATCTTTTCTCCTCGGTGTCAGAGAAGTTTTTAGAATTTGTATACAGCTTTGAAGTTAGATATATTCCATTTTATAAACTCTTTCTTAAACTCATAACTTTCTGACAATACCAGCTTTGTTTTTCTTTAGAAAATTAACATGAAGAGATTGTTCCTTAGAGTATTTCCCACTGCGGCTTCGGATTCTCTTCCTGCTTCCCCTGCTCTTGTTTGGGGTCTAGGGCAGCTACGTGTCTGCAATTTGCATGTGCATGACTGAGACTGTAACTGAGACCCAGGGTGCTGATGAGGAGTAGGAGGTTTGGATTGAGGGGTTGGAGAAGGCGAAGTAAAGTTCCCTGGGAATGGGAGCGGTCCAAAGGCCAGAGGACCGAGGACCGAGGGTGGCGCCATAAAATCCATTTGGCGCACAGACCGTTAACGTGTTTTGTAGTATTTGCCAAAGGAGTTTGGGGGATGGGAATTGCAGGAATCCCAGGAGCAGCAGCTGGAGGAGGAGGTGGCGAAGTGGGTGTAACTGCTACTTGGGGGCGTGTTAGTTTGTGCGGTTGAAATTTATGGTGGCCAAGGGTGGGAAACTTGATGAAGAAGGGCTGCTACTGCCCCTGCTCCCACTCCTACTCCTCCAGCTGCTGCTGCATATGAATCCGGGATCCAAACTATATAAACAAAGTCTTGGATACGTGACTGGAAAGAAAAAAGAGGCATGCAGGCGGAATAGTTTTCAGTTATTGCCTGGTTTTTTTATGCAAATAACCTGTGACTGTCTTGGTTTTTATTTAAAGTTAAGGAAGCAAAGATCTCTCTATCAGATATCAAGCAGGTTTAGGAATTTATATGTGAATTACATACTCACTAGATACTAGATACTCTTATATTTTCGGTAATAAACTTCATTTCCCTCTTTTACATACTTATTATCAAATATAAACCCTTGGAAAAGGCTTATATTTTTCCCTACTCCATATAGTTTCCTCCAAACCGAAGCCATTAACATCTTTTCTGTGATCTCTTACGAAAAACTACCCGAAAAAACTGTCTCCTGATGAAAGTATCAGCCTAAAGGATATTTGTTGGTTAATTAGAAGTCAAAGCCCTTTCCCCCGCCCTTTCTATACCCACCTGCCCACCTAACACCATTTTCCACACACACACATCGGGAGGGCAGGACAAACTGTTCACTTTAATGGCAACATTTGGCACATTATGAGGCAACATGGCAACAGCCTTTCAGTGGCACTTAAGGGCGTGCGGAATGGACCAAATAGAACAGGGAAAACACACCATACACACACCATGCACACACACGCACTTTGCATAATTAATGCAGCGCTCGGCAATGTCAAACCCGTTATTCACTCGAGACATTTTCCGGGAGAGTCTGTGCATCATAGACCAAACTTTTCCGGGGTGAACGGGGGAGGAAGGAGTAGGTTTTTTTTGTTTAATTAAAACAAGAAATTGCCACTTAAAGGCGGCGGTAAATTATGAATGCCAGTAGGAAGGATGCCAGGGGGATGCCTGTGTTTAGGTCTCTCTCCTAGTTGGGTGTCCTTTCAGCTGGCGCTGCATACATACAAACATGGATGCTGCAGTCACGCGCTCATTAGCGAGGACATTGTGAGAGGATACAACACATAAAGCACATATATGATGCACTGGAAACTAAGGATAATTATAAATAAATAAAACAAGGCAGTAATATTTAGATTCCAAGAACTTAAGTGCTCTTAATGTTTCGTAAATAAGAAACAAATAATTATAAACTAATCTCTGGTATCATATATATTTTTAAGAATTTATTTCCTTGCTTTCAAGCCCTACTTTCCCTCAGTGCTTGTACATATATAGTATATGCACAAGTACAAGGAGGAAGTTCAGCCATTGCCGTGGCCGGAAGTCTTTTGTGCGACTCGCACGACTTGAGCACGTCAATGGGCGCACCTGATTCACAAAAACACCCAAGCTTAAACCGTTTTCCACCTTCTTGTCTTGATTTTTCCAGGAACTCAAAGAAAGCTTCAACTACGGCCTGTTCGCACCGCCTGCCAATGGCAAGGCGGGGAAATTCCTGGACGAGGAGCGACGCCTGGGCGACTATCCCTTCAATGGACCCGTTGGCTACTTGGAGGTAAGTCCCTGCAATCAGTCATCGCCTCTCTTTACGAACTTATCTCATTTATTATTTGGTTTTCCTCGAACTTTTAGCTCAAGTACAAGCGGCGTGTCTACAAAATGCTGACCCTGGACGAACGCCAGCTAAAGGCTCTCCACACGCGGGCCAATCTGCGCCGCTTCCTGGAGTGCATCAATGGCGGGCATGTGGAGAAGATTGCCAAGATGTGTGCCAAGGGCCTGGACCCCAATTTCCATTGCTCGGAGAGCGGCGAGACTCCGCTGACGGTGGCCACGGGCGCCAAGAAGCCGAACAAGCTGCTCATTGCCTTGGTCAACGGCGGAGCCTTGTTGGATTACAGGACCAAGGATGGAACTACGGCTCTGCACAGGGCAGTGGAACAGGACTCTCTGGAGGCGGTCAGGTATGGGATTTGGATGTCAGTGTTTACCTGGAAATGGATTATAATACCCTCTTATGTTACAGCACCCTCCTGGAGCTGGGAGCCTCCCCCAACTACCGCGACGGGCGTGGCATCACCCCTTTGTACATCTCCATCACAAGGAAGTGTGAGGCCAAGATCACAGAGAGCCTGCTGCATGACCATGCCACGCTGGGCATCCAGGACAGCCAGGGCTGGAACGAGGTCCATCAGGTGAGTCGGTGACGGTCCTTGAATCCAGCGAACCCGGTCCGATCCGTAACAGCAACTGCTTTGACCCCAAGCCAATCCCCATTCCCGGTGATTTGTGTTGGTTGAACCGCCAAATTAATGATTGATTCTCTCTCTCTCTCTCTTCTTTCTTTAACTTCTCTTTCTAACTCTAAAAAAACAAAAAAATCAAAATCTCGCTTGCTAATACCTTTGTAACCCGCGGTGTGGCTGCATCCTTTGGCTACCTCCGTAACGTCGTGACTCCTCCGGTCCGCAGGCCTGTCGGCATGGCCTGGTCCAGCACCTGGAACACCTGCTGTTCTACGGTGCTGACATGGACGGCCGCAATGCGTCCGGCAATAGTCCGCTGCATGTGTGCGCCGTTAACAACCAAGAGGCTTGTGCCCGTATGCTTCTCTTTCGCGGCGCCCAGCGCGGCGCCCAGAACTTTGCCAATCAAACTCCCTACCAGGTAACGCCCAGTGTCTGTCTCTGGAGTTGAGAAGTTTGCACAGAGAGAGGAATTTAGGGGAGATTAGGCCATCTTTGAGGAGTTTTTTAAGCTAAATATTTATAAATATAAATTAAATTAAATAAATTAAAACTGATCTTCAAAGGAAACCCACATCCATTCTCTGTGTAAACTCTAAACTCTAGAATGTAATAACTCGTAGTTTTGTAGTCTCTAAGTTGGTACTTTTGTGCTGCTGTAGTTACGCTTTGTAGTTAAAGTGATTAAGTTAGTAGAATTTGAATTAATAACTTGATTTTGTTGGTTGCTATGGAATTTCCGGTTATTTAATGCCATGTCTGGTTCCCCCCTTAGGTGGCTGTCATTGCCGGCAACTTGGAGCTGGCCGAAATCATTGAGAACTACAAATCGGAGGATATTGGTAAGTAATGCTTAATTATGGTATATAATATTATAGAACCATCATGAAAACCACTCGACAGAACTAACTACTCATACTCATCAAACCAAACTCCAAAATCAATCCAAAAAAATCCCATTTAAAGGGAAGCTGTATCTCCCGAGTACAGCTTCCTGGTTTATCCTTGTTTTGTATTACGTTTCTCAGTTGTTGAATTCGTTTGCTCTGCTCAGTCTATTTAATTCCGTATTCATCTCAAAAATAATATGTAGTTTCCTTTACAACTTGGTTCGAATCACAGTTTTTCCCCCCGAAACATTTTGTGTGTCTCACTTCATTCTCTTTCTCTCTGTCTCGGAAAACACACACAGCATATCATCAATCAATCAATCATCCAACTTGATCATCTAGGTCTCTCTTTCCCCATCATATCAATGTATAATACTCGTTTATATATATTAATACTCCTTTCAAATTCTATATAAAGTGCAACCTATATATATACTTTACCCAAAAACACTTTTTCGTATTTTGCATTTGCTTGTTTTTGAGATATTTGCTCTAAATATAAATGTATTCGAAATCAAATAGTTACTGTTGATGCCACACACTCCAAACTCTCTTTGGCTGTTCTTGTTCCATGTGTGTTTTATTGTACATTCATTTACTACCACATTTTTCACTAGCGAGTTTCTTTGTTTGTGTTTTGGCAGGACATTTGTAGAGTGTCCTTCCCTATAGTTTGCTTCTTTTGTCACAGTCGCTTAGCCTTCGATAAATGATCAGTGTAAGTAAGTGTAAGTAAGGTGTCTAACCCCGGAGTATAAGCGTATAAACTGGCTTGGATTGAGGGCCTTAGATTTATCATAATTTAATTTTATTTTAAATGATGCAATTTTAAAAATAGATTGAGTAGAGAGAGCGGGACTTTGGGTATTGGAAAAGGTTCTAAATAAACTCTAACAGATCTCGTACTGAACGAAAATAGACTGTCTAAAGTCAAGAAATAATTTTTTCATTTAAGATTTATTAATTCAGTTTCAATATTAAATTGATTTTAAGCTTAAGCTAGAAAACAATCAATGTTTATCGATTTTAAATCGATATAAAAATATTGAGAACTTGTATGCTTTCGATTAAAGTCTATCGATTGTGAAAATCGGATTGAAAATTACTTCGTTTTAATTTTAACTCACATTAAAGTATTTACAGCTTGCTAAATAAATGAGTGAGGAGTCTAGTGAGGAGAAATCTCCCAAAAAGTTAAGCTATCGATTAATTAACGAAAACCTATCGATTTATTTGCGATAAATTCGATATAATTTTTGAAAAATGTATTTTTGAACAGTTTTTAATTTTTTTTCCAAAAGGAAACTGATATTTCTTGACCTTGGACAGAGATTTCCCTATATAAAGAGATCACGATCTTAGTCAGACTTGACCACTGACTTAACCCAGACACATATAACAAAGCCTTATCCTTTCCCATCCGTTAACCTGACAACCTACCCACTCGTAACCAAGGTCTCACACACACACACACATTCTAAGCGAATATCCTTGATCCACCACACAGTTCCCTTCCGCGGACCGCCGCGCTACAATCCGAAGCGACGCTCGGGCATCGGGTGGCTGAGCGCCAACGGAGCCGCCGGCGCCGCTCTGCTGGCAGCGGCTGGCGGTGGCTTTGGTGGTGCAATGGTCGCCAACGGGAGTGCGAATGGCCACCTTAATGGGAACGTTAACGGTGGTAACGGCGGGGCTGGCGGTGTCGGTCTGATGCTGAGCCATCAGAACCACCAGCAGCTCCTGGCCGGGCACCACCAGCAACAGCAGCAGCAGCACCATCTGCACCACCAGCACCACCTCCAGCTCCATGCCCTGCAGCTCCATGGTCCGCCGTCGCCCTGCCCCTCAGAGCACATGCTGGGCGCCTACAGCTCCGCCAGCTCCAGCCTCTCCGAGGGCTCCTCCGGCCACCGATCCCACGAGGACGACATCAGCATTGTGACAGGTGAGGAATATATATTGCTTTGATTTCGCTCTCCTGATTTCTGCACTTCATTTGCATTTGCTTAAGTTTAAGTTTATTTTAATAAGTTTCGAGATGTTTTGGAAGGCAAAGTTTAGAGAATTTATATTGTAAAAAGTTATAGACATAAGCCAGGAAAGGATAAGTACACTTTTAACTATATTTAATTCTATATTTGTAAACTTAAGCATGCGTTTTTGTAGACCTAAAAACAAGGATAATTAACTAAATTTAGCATGCTGTTTTTCTATCATGAACTCTGCACAGAGTGAGAACTACTCCATAAATCATCGAATTATATTTTGGTTATGAGGAATCGCGATTTATTTTAAGCATATTTAGAGTAATTAATAAATGCAGGGATGGGCACGTAGAGGCTCTTAAAGCTGTCGGAGCTCTTTCCGCCACATACCAGCTATTTGTCGCTGTTTAACTGAATGTAAATACAAACAGAAATTACTTATAATTAATTTAATAATTTCTAGACTCGAAAATAATACAATAAAAGAAGTATCAAGCTCTTCTGTATAAAATACAAAATTTAAAGAGTATTTCTAGTAACTTGAAACAGTTAAAATGGCTTTTCTTATTAGTTTCTAGTCATAATGGCTTTCTTATACTTTAAAATCAGATAAACACTGACTTTAAACAGTTTTCAATTAACGTGAATGAAAAAATTTAACTACAAGTTACCACAACTCGCAGATAACTCACAGTTCATGTCGTGTACTGTACTCTGTACTGTATTTTTTCACCATAAGTCTTCATTGTGTCGGTTCACTGCATCCGCTTTGCCTCCACTTTTGCTGGAGGCTTCTTCTTCCGTTCCGTGTGTCCCCGACATTTGCATGCCTCTCGGTTGTCGTCCTCTGCGCATACATACATCCTAGATATATATCCCCGACCATTAAATATCCGAAAAATCCCTCGCAAAACAAGGCACTCACTCTCGCAACATGCTCCTCCTGCTCCTCCTTCGAACAGATAAATCCCTGGGCGACACCAGCGACATCATCAGCGACTCCTCGGGCGTGGGAACCAACTCGGACTCGGCGGCCTGCTCCATTGGCCATCCCAGCACCACGGTGGTGTGCATGGAGCCGTATGCCGGAAACACTGTTGGCCACATCCGCCTGCAGCCCGGCGACGTCATCGAGGTTGTGGGCAGCACCGACTGCGGCCTGCTCGAGGGCTATGTGAGGGGCACCAACCAGTCGGGCTTCTTTCCCGCCGACTGCGTCCAGGAGGTGAGTCTGCGCCAGAAGCACATCACCAACGTGATGACCGCCAGCACGGGCATGGCGCCACAGCAGCAGCAGCAGCAGATGCAGCAGCAGCAACACCAGCAGCACCATCTGCAACAGGCACCCGTCTCCTCCGCCGCCTCCTACCAGGGCTCGCCGCAGCTGAGCCTCGGCGGGCACTCGGGCAGCTCCAGCACCCTGCTGCAGCAGCCCCACCATTCGCCCGCGCTCTCGGTGGCCAGCAATGGCTCCTGCCAGCAGCCAGGAGACACCAATGGAGGCGGCTCAGCTCCTGGGAACAACGGCAGCAACCACAACAATAACCACTCCGTGGGACAGTACAGCAGCGCCACAGCGCCGCGCATCAAGAAGAGGTAAGTCCAGCCTTGTATTTACCCAAGAATCTAATCAAACTAATCCGATCCTGGTTGCTCCTCCGCAGCGCCTACAACGCCCCACGTTCGGTGGTGCTGCACCGTGCCAAGCGCGGCTTCGGCTTCATCCTGCGCGGCGCCAAGGCCAGTTCCCAGCTGATGCAGCTGCGTCCCTCGGAGCGCTTCCCGGCCCTCCAATATCTGGACGATGTGGATCCGGGCGGCGTGGCTGACATGGCCGGTCTCCGGCCGGGCGACTTCCTGCTCACGATCAACGGCGAGGACGTGAGCGCCGCCTCACACGAGCAGGTGGTGGAGATGATCCGCTCGGCGGGCGCCCTGGTCAACATGACGGTCGTGTCGCCGCAGTTCCCCCACCAGATGCAGGCCAGTGCCCAGTACCTGCCCAGCGGAGCTCGAGCCGGCAGCCAGCACCTGAACAGTGGACCAAGCACTCCGCAGTCGTCGCATCGTCAGTGCGCCACGCTGCCCAGGAAGATGACGGGCCCGGGCGGCGTTGGCGGAGGATCCTCGGCCGGGGGAAGCGTGCGCATGGCCCCAATGCCGCCGCGTCGGGATCCCAAGACCACGCTCAGTGTGGGCCGAGCCAGGGCCAAGTCCATGGTGGCTGGCCTCGAGAACGGAGGCGAGAAGGAGGACGACTTGCCGCACACCAAGTCCAATTCGGTGGAGTCCATTGCCATGCCCACCATGCCGGGTGGCGGCAACCAGACGGGACCCGGAACGCCCGTTCAGCTGCGCACGGCCAGCATTAAGGCGCGACCCACATCCAGCAGGATCACCGCCGCCGAGCTGGAGGAGCTCTTCCAGCGGCAGCAGGGCGAGGGCAACGCAGCGAATGCCAATCGCTATGCCACCATGATGACCAGCTCCCGCTTCCAGTCGGGCACGGACAGCGGAGCGGCCACGCCGCCCGCCTCCAACGGTTCGCCGATGAGGACCGGCCCTCTGGTCTACGGCAGTGTGGCCGAGATGAAGCGCAAGACGGCGAGGACCAAGCACGGCAGCGGCACCCTTCGTGGCAAGCCAGTGGCCACGCCCACGGTGGGTGTGGGCGGAGGAGCAGGCGGCGGACGCGACCTCAAGCGGTTCCATTCGACGCCCGATCTGCACGGTCCGCAGCTGCACGGCTCCGCCTCGTCCATTTGGCAGGCGGCCGGCAAGGGTCACCACTCGCAGGACGACGTGGCCACGCTCCACGCCTCCCTGCAGCGCCTCAACTCCAACCAGGGAGAGCTGAAGCTGGGACAGGCGGCGGTACTGCCACCACCGAATCATCCACCGCCGCCGCCCCCTGTGGGCCAGGTGGTCAAGGTGGAGACGCGCAGCAGCGTCTCGGAGTACGAGAGCACCATCTCCTTGCAGCAGAAGCTGAAGAAGCGCACGGAGAACGATGCGGTGACCAGTGCCGCCATCGATGGCGTCCAGAGCAGCTTCAATCCCTCGGCGAATGCCAAGATCTATGCCTCGCCCCAGGAGCTGCGCAACGTGATGGCCTGGAAGTTGCGCCAAGCGCAGGAGAAGCCCACGCAGGAGACATCTGCTGGCTCCCAGCAGCCAGTGAGTCAGTATGCGGCGCCCACGCAGATGCGACCGCCACAGCAGCAGCAGCAGGCACAGCAGCAGCAGCAGCAGCAGCAGCAGCAGCAGCAGCCCACGGCAGTGGCCTCTCACTACGCTGCTCCTCAAGTTCAGGTGCAGGTGCAGGTCCAGCAGGTGCAGCCGGCGCCTCAATCTCCGCCAGCACCACCGCCTCCTCAGACACAGACGCAGGCGGCGCCAGTGCCGGCACAGAATGGCAATGGAAACGCAGGAACAGCTCCTCCTATTCCCGAGCCGGACTACAGCTGCAGCGAGTCGGATGGCGAGGATGAGAACTCCATTTTGGTGGCTCGCAACACGAAGCTCAACGAGAAGATCGCCTTGTTCGATGTGCCCGAGACCAGTGGCAATAGTCAGGCCAGGTAAGCGTTCTCTAGAGGATCCAAGGAGTCCCTACTAACCCCTTACTTTCTACCCAACAGTGGCAGCAGCTCCAACTCGGGCAGCGCCTCCATTTCCCACTCGCTCTCCGTGGAGGAGATTCAGCGCATACGCAGCAATCTCAAGACCTCCAAGTCATCGCCGAATGGCTTTGCCAAGAAGCCAGAGGAGGAGCAACAGGCCCAACAACAACAGCAATCCCACCAGCAGCAACAGCAGCAGTCGCAGCAGCTTTTGCAACCCGGCGAGGATGAGTGCGACAATAGCAGCTCCGGCGTGAGCAGCGAACAGGAGCAGCAGCAGCAACAGCAGCAGCAGATGCAGGTCCTGGCCGGGGCAGTCGCCAAGCCCACCGATACCATCAAGAAAAAGCCAACAGTGACCATCGTGGAGGAGCCCAAGACCATACCCGATCAGCCAAGCCAAACGAAGCCCATGGCCAAGACCACGATCAGCATAGGCGGCGGAGGAGGAGCCACGGCCACGCTGACGGTGAAGCAACTGGTGCAGCAGCAACATGCTCCCGTCATCCAGCAGCAGCAGCAGCAACTGGGCGGCAAGCAGCCACAAACAGTGACCAAGATGCTGCCTCAGAGCAACGTCAGCGTCAACGTGAACGCCAACAGCAAGGTGATGAGTCCCCAGGTGCTGGGTCGCATACCCAACCACCATCATCACCAGCAGCAGCAGCAAATACAGCAGCAACAGCAACAGTCGAACCCGAATCAGAAGCTCATTGCCACCCAGCAGCAGATCCTGCAGCAGCAGCAACAGCAGCTGGCCCACCAGCAGCACCTGCAGCAGATCCTCAAGGCGAAGGCAGCGGCTGCAGGAGGAGCCAGCAATACGGCCGCCCTGGTGGCCAAGCACCAACAGCAGCTGCACAAGGGCAACAGCAGCGGCGGCCACGAATCGGAGATGGAGCAGCGCTCCGATGTGGAGGATGATGACGGCGATCTGAGCCCCTCGCCGCCGGCCAAGGCCTTCCAGCGTCACAATTCGCTGACGCGCAAGCAGGCGGCGGCGATTGCCATGCAAAGGGGCGTCACTAGAACCTCGGCCGTGTCCCTGATGCAGCTGCCGCCGCCCCTAGAGGCGGACAGCGATGGCGAGCCGCCGTCGCAGCACACGCTGCAGCGTCAGAGCCACCCAGCACATCAGCTCCAGCTGCAGCAACTGCAACTGCAACAGCAGCAGCAGCAGCTGCAGATGCAGCAGCAGCATCAACAGCATCCACAGCAGCTTCAGCAACAACAGCCGATGGTCGTGGGCATGCTGCCCAGCGGACAGCTGGTGGCTGTTGCCTCTGGCGCTGTTGTTGCTGGCGTTCCGGGCGTTGGATCCGCGGCTGCGGTGCAGCCGGGCAACAACAATCTGCAGCAGCTGTGCACCGATAATCTGGTGTTGGCGCCGCCGCCGCAGTTCTGCGATTGCAACGATGCCAAGCATGCGCCGCAGCCGCATCTGCCAACAAGCCAATACCATCCGCAGCAGCAGCAGCAGCAACAACAGCAGCAGCAGCAACAGCAGCAGCACCAGCACCAGCAGCAGCAGCAGCAGCAACTGCAGCAGCATCAGCAACTGCAGCAACAGCAACAACTGCAGCAGCAACTGCAACAGCAGCAGCAGCAGCAGATGCAACTGCAGATGCACCAGCGGCTGTCGGGCGGCGCTGGCCCCGGCTCGGTGGGCACCTTGGGCAGAGTCCGCATTGTGGGGGCCATGCCCAAGGCGAACCACCACAGGCTGCACTAAGCGGGGGGCCAGGGGACCGCCTCAAATCGAAATCAATCGTTTGCCAAATCGTGTTACATTGTTAGTTAGTGTTAGTTGTTAGTCCAAACAACAGTCATTGCCAACTCTCACAACGAAAATAGCTGCACCCGGGAAGGAGACCGATTTAATGGCCAGAAGGGATCGCGTTCGAACTCTAATTTGTTTGATTTCCCAGTCTTTTAATTACTTTTATTATATATTTATTGCGTGTGATATAAATTTATGTAACTAAACGCTATTTTGTAATCGAAACAGCAGCAATATCTAATGGTTAAAACCCGAACCCAAACCCCCTTGAAAACAAACTGAGAGGCAGTCGAGGGAACAGCATTCCAGTACTCGTACTTTTCGGTCTTTTCAGTTTGCTTTCGAGCCAAGTCGCCCAAGTCTTAGTTCGTAGACAAGTTCATTTATTCAAGTATCCATCCATTGATCATTCGTGTTCGAGTTAGTGCACAAAACACACACACATTTAATCTAATTACACAAACTAGCGTAGGTTTTTATAGGCCTAAACGAAGGGGAAAGCACCGAGTAACAATAATATTTGAATTTGAGCATTTAGCCGAATTTCCAAGTCAAGTCAAAGTCAACTAAACTAAAACTAAACCTAAACCTAAACCAATACTAAAACAAGTAAAACGAATATAATGTTTTTAAACCAAGTATTTATAAACGAAAGGTAAACAAAAATATTTCAATAGGCGGCAAATTTTATAATCCGAAATCGAAAATTGAAAAACGTAAATTTTTTGCTAGTAAAATTTACAGATTTTTACTTTTAACCGATGAGATTTTTTGTATAATTGTTTTTTATAGAGAAAAACCTTAACTTGCCAGAGTATTACAGGAGATATGAGGGAATAATAACGTAGAGAAGGTTCTCACATATGTATTTGCCAGCTTGATTGCTTCAAAGCAAATATCGTCAACCACTTATATAAATGCGTTTTCACGTTGTAACAATTATTATACAACTAAGGCTGATTTTACTGCATAAAACACACATAACATACAGAACACGGAAACCAGAAACAGCATTCGCTCTCACATACTGAAAATGAATTATAAACGGGGAACGAAGCCTCCTAAACTAACCAAGCAAGCGATTAATGCATTTACAATACATTGTTTAAACGGAAAACACTCTTTGAGGTATATTGCCAGAATTGGATTGGACGGAATTATAATGTAATCGCACCTTTAGCACTAGCATCTAAGTGTTGAAAAGTTAGCAAAAGCCGAAAACTAAAAGCATAATACAGAGTATAACATAAACATAAAGCGGTAACACGTACGAGTAAATATATTCGAAATTCTAGCATCTAATTAGGTTCTAGCACACACACACTTTTTAGTTCTCGCAATAGTTGCTAATTATTTGTAAATTGTTTTTAGTTCCAACACAAATATTATATGATTAGCCATCAACAAGCTTGTTAATTTCTAAGTTCAACTCTGCCTAGGAAATCCGCGTGGAGGAGGGAGTGCCCAAGATGGGCACGTGCGAGCGTTCAGCTTCCAATTGCGAATGTGTTGCTAAAGCTAAGCATATAGATGGATTATTACTCCGCGAGAAAATGTTAAACGATTCGAAAACAAGCACACACCACGCCCCTACACACACATACACTTTAAATGCATGTATTTAAAAATGGAATAATATATGAAAATATTTAACATAAGTCGTAAAATATGCAATTATGTATTATGAACCATGCGTATGAAGAATCAATAAATATGAATGAAAACTATGAGAGGGATGTTGTTTACCTTCTATGGGAACTTAGAGTCCAAAAAAAGGAACAAACAAAAAATAAATTGAAAATATTGCATACTTTTAGGCTATTTTAATTTATGGAAAATATTGCATACTTTTGGGCTTACGTTATCTGCGGGTAAAGTTTGAAATGCACTGGTAAAGTGCGACTCCAAATTTACAGTTCGAGAAGCACTGGCCCAAGTGCCGAGCAATTTTTACAGTTTGGGAGTCATTGGGCCACGACTCCAATGAAATGGAGTTTCTGTCCAATGACTCTCAAACTGTAAAAGTTGAATCTCACTTGTACCAGTGCTTCTCAAACTGTAAAATTGGAGTCGCCCTTTGCCCAGTGCATCTCAAACTGTGAATATGCTGAGTAGCCCCAAAAGTATGCACTGGTTTTTGTCATATTCTCCTGCTGCTCGTCGCTTCAGCCTAAAAGATGATTCGTATTTCCATAGGAATTAATAACAAACCCCAAAAGTATGCTTTAAAACCTTTTATATACCCTTGCAGGGTATTATAATTTTAGTCAAAAGTGAAGAAATCATTTCCGAGCCTATAAAGTAAATATATTTTTGATCAGAATCAACAGCTGAGTAGGTTTAGCCGTGTCCGTCTGCATTTCTTGACTTACTCCGTGCTAAGTTCTCAATGTGAAAGTTCATCCGAAATAAAAACAAGTTTTCATTTTATTTACAAAAGTAATATTTTTCTATTTTATTTTACTTTTCGTTTTTTAATCGTAAAAGAACATCTTTAAATGTTTTTGTTGGTTTTTGCCTCCCAACATTTCTTCGTTCAATCTCGGAGAGAACAACAGAACGGCAAACAGAAGACTCTTCTCACGCACCAATAAATTTTTGGCTAATCAAATACAAAACCAAAAGGAAACGCTTGCCCCGAATCGATGTTGCGTCTGTGGCTAAAAGTAAACTTTTTGCAGCAATTGCTTTTGCATTTTCTGTTGTCGGTTTTGTAAATATTTAATGTTTTTGTTATTTTTTTTGGTTTGCCGCTGGCAGCTTGTTGCTTTCTTGTTTAATTGATATATCAAGTTTTCAAGTTAATCTTCTTTCTGGTTCTCGCCAGGATATTGGCCTGACCAATGGAACTGCTTAGCGAGGCAGCGGCATCTGAACACACCTTTCGATTTAGCTCGCTAGTTTGCCTTTTTCGTGGTGAAATATATATATATATATATGTAATAATAATATGCGCCATATTGTATATAGTAATAATAATAATATGCGTGTGTATATATATATAATATATAATTTGTATTTAATAATAGTGTATATATAATTTGCGGTTTTCATATAATAGTTATAAACAAATTTTTACTTCGTATCTTTAGCATTAATTACAAACTACAATTCGCGTATTTTATT
>JAEIIF010018142.1:0-16415 GCA_018874455.1 Drosophila trapezifrons | reverse complement strand
CGCCATATAACAGATTTTTTTGTATGAGATGTCCCCTCTATACATTTATACTCTTTGATGCAACACATCTCTGAACAAAAACGCAACTGCTTACAACGTAAGTAAACAAAAACGTAGATTTACGACGTAAGTGAAAAAAACGTGAAGATTTACGACGTAAGTTAAAAAAAATCGTGAAGATTTACGACGTAACGAAAATTCGTAACTATCGTAACTATCGATGTTTTTATAATGGGCGATAGTCGACGGTCACGTTCAGCTGAGTTCATGATCACTGATAACTGATGGATTTCTAACGAATTTTTAAAAATCTTTTCTGAGTTTTAAAGCTCATATATTATTATAATTTTAATACATTTCTGGGTGATTTTTAAAATAATTAAAAATGATTTCGAGGCTTTTACCGATAGCGAAGACCGAAGCAGTGTTGGTTATAGCCTTTTTAGACTGTCGCTTAAAGTCACAGGTCACGAAAAGTTGTTGCGACTCTGTTTAGACTGAGAATCCGCTCCAACCGAGTGAGAAGAAGAAGAAGACATATTACATATTTTCATTACGAGGTCGAAAAAATGGATTAAATCGCATAAATCAATCAAAAGGACTGTGACATCGCATAGCACAAGCCATCGATATATGGCCTAATGTAATCATCGATAAGTTAATATTCGACCCGTTTTAATGCTCAGTCGATACTTTTGCGCTTAGGCGCGCTTTTCAAAAATGTGTGTACTCTTGCTCTTGCTGGCAATTTATTTGCGTTAGTAATTTGGCTTTTGCCAATCAACCTTTTTCGGCTACCTAATTTATGCAAACAATGCTGACAAATTACTCGTCTACGCGCGGCCATTTAAAGTGGAATTATGCTGTCACGCCTGAAGGACGAAGGACACGCACACTCGAAAATGTTGCGGCCGCAAATGATATTCAAATACCGAGTTGATACTCGAGATTTGCGACGGAGACAAAGACGACATCGCCTACGGCAGAGGGACACTGGCAGGCAGGCAGCCGAAACGGACGGACAGACGGACGGACGGCTCAGTTTCACTTTCATCACTTCAAACCCGATTAAGCACCTCATTTTATGTGTTATTTATCTACTGATTGGATGGCGGCGATACGGGCACGGAGCTCGGGCCACGGGGCAAGGGGCGGGAGGAGCCCTCCAGCTGATGAGGATGTGGATGTGGATGTGGGGGTGGTGGCGGTGTCTAGTCCATTGCCTTTGTTATTTTCCACTCGGCGGGGTGTTCGCTTACGCTTTCGCTTTCGCCTCGTCTCGCCTATTAAAGGACGACAAAAATACGCGTATAAATGCCACATAAAACAATACAAAGAATAATAGGCTACCATTTTTCACCACCCCGCCAGTGGGCCACGCCCACTTTTTTGGGAGTCTGTCAGGCAGCCACTCAGTCGGCGACACCTGTCAAGCTGCCTTCGCTCCTTGGCTCCTTCGGGCATCGGGCTGCCGCTCCTTTGGCTGCTTTCCCAAGGCGCGTATGTGCGTAGGCATAAAATAAATAAATAAAAAATTGACTACCAGACGAGGAGGGGAGTGTGGCAAAGGATCCAGGACCTCTCTCTCTTCCTCCCTCTCTCCCCCTTGTTTAGGCCGAGAAAATAATATTATGTCGACCCATTGAGACGAGCATGATGTAATTTTCTTTTCCGTTAAGTTTCATTTCACAAACACAAGCCCACACGCGGCTGGCTTTTTATGTTTTGGGGCAGGTGCAGCATTGGCAATTTGTAAATTTTGCAATTGTCAACTCCAGTGCGTTGGCAGTGCCCAGACTCCGGGGAATGACATAATTCCGGGATTCAATTATATTGCCATATTACATAAGCCGATTACAGCGATGATAACAAAGCATTAAACTCATTAGGCGGCCACTCCAACAAATGTCAAACAGAGACAATGGCACTGACGGCGCTCCAGAGAGCGGGGAGTTGGATGGGACGGCAGCTGGCGGAGGCCAGGCCCATTAAATGAACTTATCAATAAAAAAAAAATATATAAGCAGCCGGGAGGTAGTAGAAAAAACAGTACGCAACCCAGGGGAGTACAGTCGGAATTCTATAACTAAATACGGCATTCGAAAAATCGCTTTTCAAAGTACTTTAACTAAGATTTTTGAGATATTTGATTAAGATCATTAGAAAGGTAGCTAGGTTAAGTTAGTAAGGAGGTAGCTCTGCCTACCATAAATATATCTTAGGTATAAACAAAAAAAGATAAATATGCTGAGATGATTATTTATACATCTCACACATGATCGTCATCATTCTTGTAGTTTTTAAAGGAAAGAGGAATATTAATACCGCTCTAATTGCTTTGAATCCTTGATACCCTCTTAGAAAGTATCCCGGCTCTCATAAGTTATAATATTTAATCTCTCATTTTCTTAGTCACACCCCATTCCCCACTTCTGATCATAAAACGTTCGTCCTAGCCAAGTTCACCCGTACAACGACGACAAACAACGAAGGGAAATGGAAAAGGGAAAAGGGCAAGTCGAGAAAGACAATAAAGGCAAACAGAACATAAATTGAAGCAGGCCGCACCAAATATCAACAAAAGCTTGGACAGTGGGTGGCAAACACGCCCGCAAACACACAAACACACAAATGCGCCAGCCCAGGAAGAAGAGAGTAAAAAAAAGGACAAAAAGAGAGCGCGAAATAAAACGATATCGCATATCAAGAAAAATCACAGCACCGACGAGGAAAACCCAAAATTAAATGTCCCCAGTGGACACACAAAAAAAAAAAAAAACGTAAGGCCTCACGGGTCGGCTATGGCGCGGATGGCTCGGAGCTGGAATGAAAAATGATTGACTTTTATGCTGTAGCGCATATTCGGTCTTTAACATAATATTTGTCATAAAATTAAGGGCTGCTGCTGCTCCCCGCCAGAGCGAAGGGGAAAAAGCGGATGGCTGAGAGCGGCAAACATTGTCATAAAAAATTTGCTAAATGCCGGCACGCAGGGAAAGCAGCCTCTTGGCCAAGGCACAAAAGTTCATGCAGTTCACAAATTGTTCGTTCGCACACACACAACACACACACATATGCGCACACATTTCCGGTTAAAATAATAATGCCACGGATTGTGCAGGCTGTGAGCGGGGGGAGGTTACTGAGGAAGGACGATAGCTACCAACAAAAGCAATAATTATGGCAAACGAGTTTGCCTTCGTCTTACGCCTTTTGTCGCCCATTTTCCTGCTTTGACATAAGCCTTAACCTACAAAGATGTAAGGGGGAGAACAGCGCCCTCGTCCTTGCTTACTGTCACCCCCATCCCCCCACACACACACCCACCACCTCTCACACTCGCCAACAAAAACCCAGAGCAGAGAGACGACGACACCCAATGCTTTCGCTGTCATGTACAAGCAACAAAGCAATCGAAGCTGGCCCCCTCACAACCCGCCAAAGAAGCGCCGACTATTGTTGGCCAGCTACCAAGGGGGGAGAGGGTCCTTCATATCCTTTCAACCCCTCCCCCCCCTCTCTATCCTCCCCTTTCAGTGTGTGTTTGTGTGCAGGAAATTTCGTTTTATGCGCGAGACAAATCGCACCTTATTATGTGAGGCAGGCATATGTATGAGTCCTGTGTGTCCGTGTGCGATTGCGGGGCGTGTGCAGACATTCGGTGCTGGCCCTGTTCGTGTGTGCGTTTCGACTTTGCGACGAGCCATTATCCACACTCATGCACCCACGCTCTATCTATGGCTTTATCACCCAACAACAACAGCACTCACAGCAGACACACACACCCGCAGGAATTTACATTTTACGTGCTGCATACGTACAGATATGAGAGTGTGAGTGAGTGATGGGCGATGGGGTGGTGGTGTAGGTGGGGATATTCCCAAAATGGTTGGACATCGAATGCGCTACTATGCTTATCCGATTTCATCTATCGAATCATTGCAAGTTAGCATCGCAATTTGAAAATACTGCAACGCACTTGAAAGATTTTATCATCACCTATAAATAGGGAAAGACAGAGAGGGTCCTTGTTGTGTGATCGCAGGGTAAGGTGCTCCGCAACCTACCAAGTAAGATACTCCCCTAAACGCCAGCAGTCCCATTTATTTTATATTTTTATTACCACCTTTATTTTGCCACCCTAGCCAGCGCGTGGGTTGCATTAACCTATTTGGGGCAACCGCTCTTCCGACTTCCGACCACTATCATCCGAATATCCGCCTTGGCTTTTATTGCGCGCATTTAGCGGTATCTCCAGCGCCATCTCCAATTGCTGCCCGTTCGCAGCTCGTAGCTCGCATAATTATCAGACAGCCAGCGTTGCCCACCATTTGTGGGTCAAGACGGACCAAACGCGTCTGAGTCCGATTTCGAATCTGAGTCACAGTCGTCGCAGTCATCGCCATCATCGATAAACGCCGGGCATTAGTTTAGTTTCCCTTTTTGCCTTCCAGCGATTCCACGAAGGCAGAGCAGACACCACGCCCGCTACAATAACAAAAACAGAAAATCAAGAGAGTGGGGGAGGAAAAGGGAGGAAAAGCAAGGAAGTAGCAGCAAAAAGCGGCTGTCGACTCCCTTGAAGCTCCTTTTTATACACACAATACAGTGGGACTTCCTGAAATTAAACTGTCATTTGATGGAAGACAAGGATCTATTATGTTACTGAATAAAGTATATATACTGAATTATCGGTGAAATATTTATCACTATTTGTCTGGGAATTAAAATTTTAGACTAAGCTCATAGGTATTATTTTGGGTTTCGACTAAATTTAAAGTTTTGGGCTCCTAGGTAAAAAATTAATAGTTATTAAAATTGGCGCCCAACGATATATATTGTATTCTTGAAATAATTAATAGTGTATTGTTTTAAGAAAAATTACATAATAATAATAAGAATCAGCATCAGAGTCCAATAGGTCTAAAGAGGTCTGAAAACCCAAAGTTCTAAGCTTAATGTCCCAAATATATAAAATAAATACAATTGGCGCCCAACGTGAGGTCATTCTCAGGAGTTCGACTGTGTTTTTTGGCGGCATTGTTTGTGTTTGCTTTTGTTTTTGGTGGGTGGCAGTGGGTGGTGATTGTGTGTGCGGAGGCTCTCTGTGCATCCGCTCGCCGCGTGACTTGCCCGAGGAAATTGGGGGATGGCGTTGGGGCCTGTCCTGCCGCTGTCTCCCTTTTTATCACATTGTTTGGCCGCTTTGTGCCTGCGCGAAATTTCATTCACAAAACTTGCCTCTGCCTCCGCCCCGCCGCTTCTCTCTTTGTGTGTGTGTGTGAGTGTGAGCGCTCCTTTCTGCGTTTGCTCTTGGTTGTGGTGCGTGTGCAAAAAAAAAAATAAAATAAAGTAAAGTAAAATAAAATAAAATGAGCAGAGCGACTTGTGCGATGGAGGGACTGCGCAAAATCCTTGCCGCGTCCTTTCGCTGCCTTGCCTCGCCTCGCCCTGCCTCTCGTTTCGTTTCGATTCGTTTGCTTTCGTTTTGGTCAGGCGGCGTCCTTGTAACGCTTATATCTGAAATGCTGAGCGACGAAGCTACCTTGGCCCGCTCGCAAGCCGAAAACTCAAACTGCGAAACTGGCAAACTGGGAAATTGGTAAACTGAAACTGCGAAACTGAAACTGGGAAACTGAAGCCAACACTGAAATTGAAGCGGATGCTTCATGCTGCCATGAGATGCGATGCGATGTGATGCGATTGGATGCTCAACTTACCAAACTGTCAGATGCGGCGACGATAACGAGTCTGATTCTGACTCGGGACTCGGGACTCGGGACTTGGTACTCGGAACTCGGATCTCGGTACTTGGGAGCTGAATTCTATAACCCCGCCAATCGCACATTTGAACTGCCTTGGTAATGGAATTTCCCGTAACGCCAAGAGCATCGTCACTGCCATCGAATGCATTCGATAACTTTAATGTCCTGCCACTCGAAAGAGTATTAATTGGTTTAGTGGAAATTTATATCCATCAGAAGTGAATAAATCATAGAGCCCACTATGAATCATGCAATTCAGCTATGTCTTAGATATTTTTATTCTATTAGTTTTTAAATTCTAATTGAGTTACAAATTCATAAAGTAAAAATCAATCTAAGGAAATGTTTTCATAAAGCTTATTTAAGCTGAATTATAGAGCTTTAAACAGTAGTATTTTTGGACTTAATATTCATTTCAATTGGTCTTAGGTCTTAAGTTAGATATTATATTGTAACATAAATAATATAAGCTAATATTCAACTATATAAATATTCAATTAAGAAAGAAATTGTGTATGAATACTGACTAAGTAAGTAAGTAAGTTCTCTTACTTTTAACATGCGATTAGAGACTTAACTTTTGTTCTGGGGAAGAGTATACACGACTCTTGAACACAAATCAGCTCCTTGCTTTCCTTCAAGTTGTTGTTATTATTATTTTCTTATTTGTGCAGGCATTTTTGGTTTTGTTTTCCATTTTCTCAGTGCCTCTCCCATCCTTACAAGCACAGACACACACATACGTTCGCTCGCCGCAAATTTTCTTGAGGGTTATTCCGTTTCTTATCAATTTCTGCACACACACCGACATGCGTGTGGGTGTTCGTGCGTGGGTGTGTGTGTGTGCTTGTGTGGCAGTGTATCAGTGTGTGTGTGTGCGCCCGCATAAGTTTGACACATTCATATCCATGCCACAAACACCAGCGAGCCATCTTCCATGTTCTCGACGATGTCCTGGCACTTTCACTCTCCTCGTGGAGAGCTTCTTGGGTGGGTTCTGTGAGTCCTGAGTTCCTTGCCCGCCTTCGCTGGCTTGCCCTGTTCTGTTCTGTTGTCCTTGCATGTGTCACAGTTATTGATTGGAATGCGCATAAATTGAAGCAAACTGCTTTCCAAGCCAAATGATTTTCGCCTCGCCCGCTTTCCTTCCGCTTTGTTGTTCTAATTTTTCCTCTTTTCGATTTCATTTTGTTTTCCTTTCCCACTTCACTTGGTCACTTTCGGATCGGATGGGATCGGGACGGGGTGTGGCTATTGCCAGGACAGGCCTCCCCGTTTGATTTGTCGTGGCAGTTACTTAAGTTAATTACCAAAAAAGAAAACTTAATAATTCAAGTGCTGTCTTTCTGTCGCTCTGCTCCTCCCCGAGTCTCTCCTTTCCTGTCCTGCCTCCTTTTTCATCTCGGAATGCCCAACCGCCAACTACTATTGAGTGAGTGGCTGTTCATCCGCTGAGTGTCTGTTTGAAGGTCGACGCGGCCTTGGACACTCGTCTCAGCTGGACACCGGCAAGTGCTCGGGCTGAATATGCATCACCGGAATTGGTCATCAACAGGGTTAACATGGGCAGGACTCTTTCTTAAGTTTTCGACCAGTGCCGAGATCACACAATAGAGTTCAGGAACTGGAAGTGGCTTTGTTATTTTCATTAGCTAAATATAGCATAAATAATTCAAGTGATTGTAATCTTTCATATTTTTTTATCTGAAGATAAGGTATATTAATATTATATAAAACTTTGTAAGATTCCAAAGTGTACTCTGTAAATTTATATATTTTTTAGAGGTTTAAAACGATATAAATATTTCTTTTGTATTTTGATTGTTTGTATTAAGGACTAGGTCTATTATAAGATCTGAAACTAGAACCACTTTCTTTCAGGCTATTTTTCGAAAGGGAGTTGTAGTAGTTCAGAAAATGTTAAGATTTACCTAACCCTTCTTGTCCTCCTAAGTCTTGACTATAAGACTACAAACTTTAAAAATGTCAAGCCTCGAAATGCGCCTAAAAGTAGGCACTAAAATATTTTAGCTTCTCAACGCAAAAATATTTTGTAGCATACTTATGGACAACATTTTAATTGATTTTAAACGATTTCCGGGTTGGTCCTCTAAATAGGTAATTAAGCTTTCTTTATTGTCCCAAAAAGGACTTGTGGAGACAATATTGAATTGCTATTATTGGGGCAAGTCCTTCCCCTGAGCCATATTAATTGGCAGTCAGCCATTAGATTACCGCTAATTGCCAATCAAGTAGCTGCAGGGAACTCGGAGCTGGGGGAGCTGCATTCCACATCCCACATCCCGCATCCCACATCCTGCATCCTGATCCCGAGGCACCTGGCAATTATCTCTCCATCGGCTGCCTCAACAGGAGCTCCCATTCCGGGACTACCGACTCCGCCAGCGACTCCCGGTGACTCCGGGTGACTTTGCCGTAAGCTGGCGGGGCGAAACTAAAACACGTCGAGTGGGATTAAACGACATTATAGGGTATTACACATTTAGGCCAAGTGAGACAAAGACAAAACGCCATAACGGAAGACAGAGATAGACGGAGACCGAAAAGTAAAAGTAAGCGCAAAAAAAAAAGAAAAGCAAAAAAAAGAGCGGGCAGAATGTGAGATAGATGAGTTGAGTCAAGTGCGGGGCCATTGAGTGACTCTCTTTCCTCCTCTCCTGCTCCGGCTCCTGTTCCTTCTCCTTCGCCCGTGCCTGCTCCCTGCTCCCGCTGGCTCTGTGATTAAGTGCCCTGCAGCAAGTAATTCTTCTTGCTTCAACTCGAACGGGGGCCCTAAAAATGGGTTTTCGAAAAGGCCGCTGGCCAACAGAGCGGGCAGCGCTAACAGAGCTCTGTTAACTGGCCGCAGGATGGGGCCTGGAAAGCGCAGGAGAGCAAGAGCCTGAGAGAGCGCTTGCTGGAGAGCGACAGCGCATGGAAGGAGCGCGAGAGCCGCGGCTCTCTCCTTTGTCAGCTGCTCTGCCCTCGGGCGTGAGTTCGTAACGGCGCTCGGCCGTGCTTCGGCTACGCTTCGTGTCCTCTTGGGCCGCTCGCACATTCCAGTCGAGCGCCATCTGCAATTGTGGCACAGTCAGTGCCGTTTGGGGCCATCAGCAGGAAGCAGGATTGTACGGTATTTGTCCTGCGACGTCGCGTCCACAAAACACACAATTCTGGCCTGTAAACTGTCACCAAAAAAAATAAAAAGAAAAGAAATCAGCACTAGCAGTAGCAGCAGCAGCAGCTCTTCACTGTGAATCTAACGGTATTCGGGTCTTGAGAAACATATAGTGGCCGGGGGCGATGGCGAGAGGCTGCGAAATTAATCCGAAACCAAAAAATCAAAGCCAAGCGTAATATACAAGAAGGAAAATCTGCCAAGCATAACTCTCGAGCGCTACGCCTACCACGCCCCCCGCATTCTGCCGTGTGTCCCCGCCCACACATGCGAAAATAACCGTTACACGGCCGTTGATGCTGCGCTCTGCGTAGAAGAGGAAGAGTCGCTCCGAGTATATATATGTATGTAGTACATATATCTGTACATATTTACATACTTGCACATAGGCAGCCCTTCTTCTTCTACCCGCTAAACCCAAAAAAATATATATATCAAATATAAAGTGTTCTCAAAACTGTGCTATCGCCTATCGCTATCGATGACACGCCAACTTAACGGGAAACCCGAGAAGAAAAACAAAAACGGTTGCGGCCTCGTCAAAAATGTTATATAATGCCAAAAATAAAAAAGAATTAATGTTCCCGCTGTTTTTTGGGGAGTTTTTATTTGTCGGCTTCGTTCGATAGCCAAAAAAACCCCGAGTTTCGACGGCAATCCCCCGATAAAGAGTGCTCCAAAGTTTTCGTGCTACGTTCCGGGCTTATATAAGCGGCTGTTGTACTGAAACGAAAGGATCCCGCAACCAGCACACGCACCAAGAAAAAAAAGAGAAAATCCTTATACATATACACCTACCCACGAGTGTCTATGTGTGTGTGTGTGTGCGCAGTGTCAACGCAGCAAATAAAACAAAAGTGAAAGTTAACACACAAAGAGCAGAGGAAGAAAGCCGTCGAAAAAAAGGCAAAGGCAAAGAGGACAATCGAGGATTTAAATAATACACGAAAAGTGCTGAATAAAATGTTGTAGGCGCCTTTGTCACCAGCACGTTCGCAAATTATGCTTTTTCTTTCGTTTTTTTTTTGTTTGAAATAGAAGTAAGGACCTGAGGTTTTTTCTTTGGTCTCATTTCAAATATCCTTCGATATTTCCACTTCTTGGACTTTGGTTCTAACACCAATACAGAGGCCCATGGCACGCGAGAGAGAGCCACACGCATAGGCTTACCACCAATACACGCAAAAGAAAAAACCGTTACAGTAGCGAAAGGGGCGACTTCTTGTGCTGCTGCTTCTTTTTCATCGCCATCTTCTTGTGCCTCTTCTTATTGCTAGTTCTTCTTCTTGAGCTTCTTCTTGTGGAAAATAAAAAAAAATGGCATGCGGAGTGCTTGCCTGGCTGCCCTAAGTAACTACTCACACACACGCAGGCGGAGAGAGTGGGTGAGAGAGCCACACTCCCATACAGACGCGTGCACGGCAGCAGCAGCAGCAGCAGCTTACACCCACTCGTTCTCGTTCTCATTCTCTTTCTCCTTCTCCTTCTCCATCTCCTTCCCTATTCCATTCCCATTCCCATGCTCCTTGTGGATCCGTTCGCTGTTTTTGTGTTTGCAGCGAAACCAACAAAAACAAGCAGCGAAGCAGCAGAGAGAAAAGCGAGCAGAAGCAGAGCAGCGAATTATATAAATTTCTTTGCACTGTTCGCATTTGTATGTGTGTCTGTGTGTTAGATATACGGGATTTCCACGACCGTTTTTTTCGGCTTTCTTCTTTTGTGCGGTGTTCGCGTTCGTTCGGTTCAAAAGCTTCGGCAAAACGAAGAGCTCCTGCCATCTCGCTTCCTCACTCGCTCTGCCTCTGAAAAATGCTAATAGAAATTGAAATAAAACCAAAGCAAAAGCCTCCTCAAAACTTGAATAATTATATAAAACAGTTTCGAAATTCGATTGCCACAAGGTTTATGCACAAATTAGCCAAACCTTAATCGTGATTAAGGGAGAGCAAATTGAGAGAATTGAGCGAAATGAGAGTGAGCGCACGAAAAACACTTTTTTTTTATTATCTCGACTTGGAAGGATAACTGAAAAACACACATTAAAATCGGGGGAAACCGTCGTTACGGTAGAGTTCCTAAGGATAACCAAACCAAAATTATAAAGAAAAAATCACGAAAAGTGCCGTTAAAGTTAACCAACTTCTTTATCCTCTTGTGCAGATTTCTTAACTAATTAATTATGTGAGCAAACCAAAAAAGCAAACCCCTAAAACAACTCAACCACAACAACAACAACAACAAGAAAACCAATTCAACGAAGCAAACGAATTTCCATAAAAATGTCCAATTCCAAGGTTATTGTGCAAAATCAACAATAATAATAAATAATTCTAAATAAATAACAAATTATATTCGATAAATAAATAGAGAATAAATAATAATACTATGAAAACCCCAACTGAAACCGCGAAACGCTCGAACGAGAAACTAAATTCGCAGGCTGGCCAGTGAGTTGCTGGCAAGGAACGGGGATTCAGGCCGGGATTCATGCCGCTGGATGCAGGGCAGCCACTGAAGCTGAAGCTGGAGCGGCTCAGGCGGGTACAGAGCAACGGGAACTGGGACTGGAACAGGAACCCGAACCCGTACCGGATAAGGAACAGGAACTGGGCCAGGCAGCTGACGGATCGGACCGGACCGGAGAGAGCGACGCTCCAAGAAGTCCGCCCAACAAGTCCGCCGCCAACACTACCGATGATGATGGGGCCATGAGCCCGTCATTACTCGCATTGAATTGGAGTCGCAAGCGCGTCTCAAGCGGGCCTGCACCATGCTAGCACCGCCGAACCCGAGGTCAATATGCGGCCAGGACCCGGGCTGGTCGTGATGGCGCTTGCGTTTATTTCGGGGGCTCGGCGAGGCAGCAGCAGCGGCATCAGCTCAGCGACAGCGACACCGACACCGACATCCACAGCGGCAGGCGACGGCGGGAGCAGAGGGGCAGAGGGCAGGGGCAACGGCGGAGGAGGAGGCGGCGGCGTCGGCAGCGCTAGAGGGGAAGGCTCATCCACGTTACCGTCCACTGGCGAGTCCTCGTCATTCGTTCGCAGCTCTGGCTCGTACCTGCTGCCCATCTTCCTGCCCCACCATCTCGACTTGGCGCTTCAGTTTGGGCCACGTTTGCCGCCCGGCGATTACCACCACCACCAGCAGCAGCACCAGCACGACCACGCCCACACCGAGTCCTGGATCTCGTCGAGGATTGCGGACAGGCGACAGCGGCGGCGGCGACGCGACAGCAGCAGCAGCAGCAGGGATATAACAGGTCGGGCGGGCGGAACAGAAACAGGAATAGGAACGCGAACGGGAACGGGAACGGGAACAGGGAAGGGGACAGGGATAGCAGCCAGCAAAGGATCGGGCACAGCGGCAGTCACAGCGGGCACGGAGTCTAGCGAGGAGGAGCAGGAGGAGGATCGAGATCCGGGCCTGCCCGTGCAGTTTCCCTCATCGCAGGCCTTCGACGAGGACGAGGACATCTTCGCCCTGGTGGCCGAGGACGATCTGCTGTCCGAGGAGTCCTTTGATCGCCTGATCAAGCTCAACGAAGACGCCGACGAGGAGGACTACAAGCAGCAGCCGCAGCCCGCGGAGGAAGCGGAAACGGAAATAGACACAGAGCCAGAGCCAGAGAGCGAGACAGAGACAGAGACAGAAGCGGAGACGGAGAGAGAAGCGGAAGCGGATAGCGAAACAGAGGCCGAAACCGAAACGGAGCAGCAGCAGCAGGACGAGAGCCGCCTGATAGATGAGGGAGTCCTGCAGCACAGCGACAACAGCCACAGTCACAGCCACTCGCCGGAGTCCGTCAACAGCTACGATAATAACAATAACAAACGAGAGGCCAGCGGCCGCATCCTTGATGCCCAGACGGCCCAGCTGATCGGACACAAGGATAACACCCAGTCCGCCGTGGCCACCACCGAGTCAGCAGGCGCCAGCAGCACCACCACAACCTCGCCAGCCCCCGTGGACCTGAAGAAGTCCATACTCGGCACAGCGAGCTCGTTAACACGCCTTAATCCTTGGATATCAGCCTGTGATCTGGCACAGCCGGGCACAGCAACCGACTTGCAGGTGAGTCCTCAAGCCAGCCAGCTGGCCGGGATGATTGGATGACATCCTGGCCTGATGGCTTGTGCACATATTGCCCTGGGGTTGGGATTCCCGGCCATCAACATCCTTATTCCCCACTCAACCTAGCGCCACTCACAGACACTGTGGGAAAAGTGTCCTTAAAAAGGGATTTAAGACATGATTTAGTTGATGAATTATAGATTTTTTTTCAATTAAATATTGAAACAGTGAATTTTGTATTCGATTTCGAATTTAAATTAGGTAAAGGTTGTCTTAAAGCAAATTTTATTTTTGATTAGATTTTTTAGATTTCCTAAGAACTTTATACAGAAAAAAATATTACAGCAGGGATTTCTAAAAATGTGGGATAACAAATTTAATGTTTTGTGGTTATCCAGAAACTCTATATTATTACAATATATATCCCATCATTTTATTTAAGTGGATACCGAGATCTAGAATAGTTTGGATCCTTAGAAAATATGAGATTTTTGTGCTAAACGTCATCCTAACTTTGCTTCATTCAAGTGACTTGATTTTGACGACGACTTATTCTTTGATCCATATTCTTTCACTGCAAAAACTGTCGACGACAAAGCAGGGCTTAAGTGCACACCAATGCAAATAGGAGAAACACGCACAAAGGACCCACTCGAATGCATATACAAATTGTGTGCATTTCAAGGGATTCTTATTGCCAAACGACTGGCAATGTGGTCCCTGGCCATTGCGACTCAGCAATATTGAGAGCTGCCGTCAATGGTTGGCTTTTCCACTGAGAAAGTGCAGCTGAAGCTGCAAAAAGTGCTGCCTACTTTTGTTGGCAAGACGGAGAGATTAAGCTGCGGGGTTTCCAGTGTACATAGATGGTATTTATTACTTTTCAAGTCAATTAAAGTTGAGCAAACCGAGCTGGGAGGCAGGCAACCTTAAGTTTTCGCCTGGCAAAGTCCGCCAACAAGGCCTTCTGCACATTATTATTGTCAGTTTTTTGTCGCCGTCGTCGTCGTCGAGCAAGCTACTTTGGGTTTGTTGGCTTGCCACTCAAGCTGCCAAAGGAAAAGTGATTCTTTTTTCGCCACTATATATATACTATCCTATATAGTATTCGCTGTGACAATTGTGTGCCACATCTTCGGCCATTTCAAGTGCCACGACAGCTTCATCATGGCCGCCATCATCATTATTGAGATCATCATCGTGGTCGTCGTCCTCGTCGTCCTAGTCGTTGGCGGAATCATCAGCGTTAGTGCTGGCAACTGGAAAAACGTGCTGCAAATCAACGAAAATGCCTCGGTAATTGTGCCAGAAAGTGGGGGAAAAAGGGGCAAAGGAAAAACCAACCGAGGGACTGGCAAACACTTTCAAATTGATTTCTTTTTCGGCTTGTTCGCTCTTGGTTGTCTGCCAAAAAATCACAGCAAACCACTCACCTATAGAACTTTCCGGCTCCCCGGATTGGCTCTGCCAATTGTAATTCAGATCTTAATATTTATTAATGCATTCGAGTCCTAATGGAAATTTAATTGATTCGAATCTCGAATTCTCACGCCTTTTTTCGGGCTCCTCCAGGTGAGGAGCGGAGACCACAACGTGGCTTCAATCTTCCTTTCAGTCAGACAATTAGCCGGGAATCTAATTTAAAATGGCAATTGCTTAAGTCGGTGGCACACTATCGATTTTCCAATTAATTCCTGGGGTAGAAACGAAAATACCTCTTACCAAATCTATTTCATTTCGATTGTCTGCCACTCCACCTGCCAGCCTGTCGGCAATTAAGCAATTAAATCAATCAAGCTGTTTCAAGGACACTCTTTCAGCATCGACTAAGACTGATAATGCTGCTGTTAGAGAAAATCTTTCACATCTTGCCACCTTTGCACTTTCTTATCTGAAATCGGAGAAATAAACTAGCTGGTAATAGTTCTTTGCTGCGTTATATCTTTGCATCTTAAATAGATTTATCTTTCAGTTAATGGCAAATGCAGCTATATATAATTTAAGGTTGGGCTTAAGGATGTACGTATCCAGAAATGTTCTACACTTCCCTCTCTTACCCTTTCGATTAGCCCTTAAAGCTGCCGAGCAAAGGCCAAAAAGTCCACTATCAAATTGCAGCACAAAGACCTGTCCGATCTTTCAATTAAGCTGTGTCCCAAAAAGGGGCGACTCGCCTGCATTCAAGTTGCAAAGTAGCCAACAGCTCTGTTCCTCCAATCTCCCGGCCCGGAGTGGGTAAAGCCCGGCACTCCATGGCTTTTGCTCGCTGCTCCTCCCTTTTCTGCCATTCCCTTTAGCTGGCCGTTTTTGCGAGCGCGAGGACTGAATTTATGATGGCAGAATTCGCAGCATTTGGCGGCCTGTTGATGTGTTGATGCCCCAGTGGACTCGCATGCAAAGGCATCCTGCAGCCAGGCATCCTTGTCACTGTGTCGGCAGCAGGGTTAGGAATATCGAGGACTTTGGGGGTGGCTCGAGGCGGGGTCCTTGCATTGCAACGATGCGTGTGTGTACTGGAGCTTGGGTGGTGTTGTGCCACTTGGATTACGAGTGCCCATCGAAACTGAACATGGATGGAGTCGAAGAATCAAGGAATCGAGATCCATTGCTCGTTTTCAGGTGATTTAATCAGTCTCACAGAGTTGCCAGGAAAATCCAATGTTTGCATTTTCTCTGTGTTCTGTTTTTTGTTCTTTTCTGTTTCCCAGTTCATGCAAGCCAAACACACAAACACTCCAAATGTTTGTACAATATTTCAATAGATTCATTCAACTTTTAGCTGTAACTACGACTACCGCTACTGCAAATTGCATTTGCAGTTGCAAAAACCCCTCGAATTCAATTAAAAATCCTTTAGCTTTGTGGGGATTTAATCCACAATTTTTACAGAGCATTACGACCCCCAACATGGCCAGCTCATGGTGGGTTCAACTCTGGCAGAGCCGAGCGAATGTTTATTTGTGTCAAGGATGTGTACAAAATCAATTATTTTGTAAGCAGTTGCTGCTGCTGTTGCTGCAGTAGGTTGCAGGTTGCAGGTTTCTGGTTGCTGGCTGCTGCTTGCTGGTAACTGGTCGCTCCTCCTGATTACATCATTCCTGCCACATAGCCAGCGGAACCCATCGAGACACCAACAACCGAAAACTGTCATAAATTTTCCGCCCTCGGGGCAAATGATGCCAGTCCTGTGGAATATCCTCTGAATGCGAATGTCCAGCTGCCTGAATATGCATCAATTGTGGTCGTTTCCCATTGCTGGAGTTTAATTCCGTTGATTTCAGCTCTTCGCTTCGCAATTCCAATCGAATCAAAATATTGCCATTGATTACAGGAAATGCCATATGGGCATTTCCACAGAAAGGTCCACCAAAACCGAAAAGTTGAAAACTAAAATA
>JAEIIF010018130.1:0-16667 GCA_018874455.1 Drosophila trapezifrons | reverse complement strand
AATTTTCTCTTAATCTTAAAGAAAAAGTTTACATTATTATTTTGATCTCAATTTTTTGCTCTTTTGAATAAAGCTTTTGTTTTTTTTTTTTTGTTATAAAATTATCCATAAATTCTTTTTATTTAAGACAATAAAATTTATTTTTAAAATTTTACAGCAATTTTTGTTTTTATTTTAAAACATCGATGAAACATCAATGTTTTGATAAAAACATAAAAAAAAACCGATTTTTTTTTCATCGATGTTTATTTTTGAAACATCGAAAAACATGGATGTCCGCAAACATCGATGTTTCTGCACCTCTACTGCCTGCAATCGATGTATTGATAACATACCGCTAAAACGATATTTTAAAAACAGAACACCGTTTGTCATGGCAAACATTTTATAAAATAAAAATAAGCAGGAAATTCTTTTAATAAATTCAATAAAACTTCCCGAATGTCAGGTGCCCAGGAATTCACATACAAACGTCTGCTGCCCTCGTGCTCCGTGGTTGTCACCATTATGGCCAGCTTATCCTTTGGAGCGGGACTTTTTGCCTGCTATCTGTTCATGACGAAACAATCAAAAGTGTCGAAGGAGGTGAAGATCGTTTGGACCACCGCAGCGGCTATCTATTCCTTTTCCTCGGTGCTACTCATCATGGGCGTCTGGCTGGTAATCCTGGGCGTCTCCTCTCGATTCCCAAACACCTAACTCTCAAACTCTGATCTTATCCTTGCAGCTCATCAAGTGGTTAGGGTACCTGTACATGTGCCTCCTCCTCGTGGCCATCGCCGTCTACACGGAAATCCTTCTGTGGCTGTGGAAGAGTCTTCCGGCCGCCGTCTTTGCAGCCATAGTCATCAGCTTCATATTCCTGGGCCTAACAGTAAACATAACCAAGACAATAGGAGAAAGACAGTGGCAGATTAGCCGGGATGCAGCTTAATTTCATCTTTGAAAAAGAAAATACACAAAATTCAAGTAGATAAATAACTTAACTGATTTTGATTTATAGAATTTCAAAAGCTTCCTTTAGTTTCTTGAATTCCCACCTCAAAAGGTTCACTCATCAGCTGTTTCCTCAGATAACTGGAATGGGGGCCCACGTGGAGGAGGAGCTCCTTTTGAAGGCAACAAGCGGCCAAAAATGCCTAGCAAAACAAAACGAATCAAAGGCCAAAACAGCAGGAAGGGAGGACCTCATTCGCTGGCCTTTCCCATTCTCAAGCACCGAGGTTCCAACTCACCTTCACCTCACTCATCCGAAGTCGTGTGGGGATTTCCCCCGCAACAAACGAAAGGATATATAAATCGGCAGTTCAGTCGAGAGCCTGAGCAGCAGCTGAGCAGACGCTGAACCGCCAACGAAATAAAGTGGCAAGTCCTCACGGAAAAAGGCTTTTGCAAAAGGGTTTTCCCACTCGAAGACGGTGCTGACCCAGACATAAGACGTAATTTCAGAAGGCTCCCAAACGATTTAAAGGTCCCTTAGGCCACGTGGTGCTCCGTAAACCTCATACACGAGACCTTAGCAGGGATCTCGCTTGTATCGATTTGTTCCAAAAACTGCATATTAGCACACACGCACACACTGAGTGAGTGAGACAGTGCGCTTGTGCTGCGAACGGAAAAGGAAACGAGGGACGAGACAAGGAAGCGGAAGCGGAAACAGCTGCTGCATAAACACAAAGGGAAAAAGGCGAAGCCAAAAAGCTGAATTACTAACAAAAGCATCAATGGGCATCATGACGCCACAACAGCAGCAGCAGCCAGAATCTCACCCTTGAGCGAAAGCCCCACAAGTTCACAAGCATCCCAGCATCCCTCTCGTGTGTGAAAAAAGGCAGCGATTTCCATACCCAAAAGACGGACCCCCCGACAAGGGTTCCAAGTGCCAAGTTAAGAGCAGCGGCGGCCGAACCGCAGAATTGCAGGGAAACTGGGCCAACCGGTGAAGGCCCGCGCTCGTCACCTCGTCTTTAGGATTTTCAGGAGCCAAAGCAGAGGCAACCCAATGCATTTGGGTGCACAACAACAACGCCCCAAGCAACAACAACAACAGCGCGAGCAACAAGAGAAACATCAGAGGCGTTTCACGTTCAGTAAAGGACGCCAATGTCGTCCCTACAGCGTGACTGGCATTTACAGGTGAGTAGAGAGGGGTAGCATCCTTCGGGAAGGTCAAGAAACGCTCATACCCCCGCCCTGGTTAACTCTGGTGATGCTCATTGGGGAGTGGGCCAATGGCAAACTTATTGAGGCAGTTTGAGGTCCTTCCTTCCATCCTTTTTGGTGAGCATGCGCAGTGATCACCTAATATTCAGAGTTACGAGTAGGTAAACATCGTGAAAGCCATACGAGAATGGGTCAACGTCACAGCCACATATGGCTGCAGCTGCATCATCCATCACATCCATTAATATCAAAGGCGGACAGGAAAAGTAAACAAAGACGGACTCTACAGGCCCTGACTGAAAGAAGGTGTTGCCAGGAGTTTCCCATTGAAAAGAGTATATAAACTAGAGGAGGAAATAAACTAGACAGGGTGCAGTTGGGTTGCCTAGATGGGGAGAGCTAAGAATTCTTGTACTGCTTTTAATTATTATTTATTATTTTAGTTTAAGGAATGACTGAATTTGTATTTGGTGTTCATATTCTCTTATTTGTTTTCCATTTTAATAATTAAATGGTCTTGAGGGTATCTAAGAGGACTAAGTGCTCTAAGGACTTTACTTTTTCAGGTCCAGGTTCAATCCTGACGAAATCACAAGATATTTTTATATAAACTTATAGCCCACAGCAAAGTCGGGCTTTAAATATGAAAATAAATACATTTACATTTACTCTTACTATTTTATATTATTTTGAACTACTTTCTATATGCTTTTCTAGTTAAGTAATAATTTTATTCCCTTCATTTTGCACCCTTCGGCATTATTCAATGTCCTGTTGATTACATAAATTGCACGGCCTACTTCCAGGCGCTGCACACCCACACTATCAAACCCGAGAGCCTGCAATTACTATAGAGTATATATCCTTTGCTCAACAAGTTGGGAAAACTCGCTCGCCACCTCTCACCTTGACCGCTTATCGTACAGGCTCAGAGCCACGACTCCACGAGGCACTAACTCGGCCCCGGGGGGAACAAGGGACGACAGGTTTTCCGTTTCATTAAGCCCCGACGAAGGCCTTGAAATGCTGGGAAATTGAAAACAAACAGCGATTGAAAAGCTCCCTCTGCTGGCACACACTTCCTGACAATTTAAGCCGGATCCCGGCTGACAGCGGGGATGCCAGGATATGGCGCAATTACAATGCCTGGCTTGGGCTCACTCTCTCTGTGACATTCGACAAGGTCACACAGGCTTTAGTTTTCGCTCGGGGAGGCTGCTGTGACTCAGGTCTTGTTGGGGGCGTGCTGTCAGTGGGTGAGGTATTAGGAGTCTCGGGAGCCAAATGCCACGCCAAGAGTTTTGGCCAATGCTTATTAGCTGTGTCAGATTTTCCAGTCCCTGATGATGATGGTGATGATGCAGTCGCCGTCGAATGTTGCATGCCTATTATTTGCCATTCTCCACGGTTATTTTCCGCCATCAATATGGCAGGCAGTCCATTAGCGGCACGTTCACAGAATTCGATACACGCCATGACACGGGGCACTGAGGAAAATATTAACTAGATTGGTTATAAATTGGCTTGTTTTCTGGTTACAAAATCGTTTGCATGGGTTGTTTGAACTTATAGGAACTCAAAGCCTTATTACAGTTTAAATATGTTTCTAATAAAATTTTACCTTAAAAAAATGTAAAGGTTTTTTTTTTTAATTTTTAAAACTGTAGTTTCTTTAATTAATTTAGGAACAAATACATAAAGATAATAGAACCTGATACAGTATTTTTCCTGTGCCCTTTGGAGTGGAAGAAAGGTGGCTTAAGGGCGGAGTAAGAGGGCTAAAAAAAGGGGGCCTGGATTAAGGCACGTCACCTGTGCACATATTAAGTGTGTATGGACTCCGACTCTCCTTCCATTTCACGGATTGTGCCACGCGTCGCATACTTGATGTGTGTTGTTTGGCTGTATATCATATTACGTATACGACACACACACCAAGAAATAGGTGTTGGATATGAAAACGAAGTTAGGAAATGAAAAGCCATTAGGAAATGAGTTAATGCGAATCGCAATACTTACTTAGTAAGCTGTTAGTTATGACTTTCAATCAGCTGAAAGAATTGACTTTTAGCTTAATCTAGAAGGGCCTTTAAATGGAGGTTTACAAAATGACAACATTTTTATAAAAGAAACCCTAATTCATAGTTAAAACTCATAAAATGAAAACATTTTGATTATACAAGGACTAACTTAAGTAAACAAACAAAATCCCCCCTTATGCCTTTGCCAATTTTAACATTTTTCAAGGGCTAAGCCAAGTTTATGCGCTTCCCTTTAAAACCTTATCACTCGAAATGCTTCCTGCCATCAGCCCTGAGTTCGAACATTGCATTAGCCTTGAGGGCTCCAGCAAATAACCATCCTTATCGCCTCCCAAATCGAACCCCTGTCCCTGTCAATATCCGGCAACAGAAACCAACCGCAGGCGAGACCGCCCCCACCTTGCACTTGACCTTGACTTGGAGGAAGTGGAGCGGATCCCGTAGACAAAATGGAAATGAAAATGGAAGCGGAAAATTCCCAGACGTCATGCCAACCCCGAAAAGCACAGCATGCACCTGCAGCTCTGCATCGATTTAACAAAGTACACATTACAATGGCGGAGCAAATCCGCTTGGCCCGTGGATAATTTCGGGGGTAAGGGAAGGATTTACTGGATGTTGTTAACTCAATTAAACAAAACGTATAAACGTAATGCATATATTAAGAGCTATTTGCGCTGCAGCGACATAGTCCTTAACTCGAATCAAAATCGCGTGCGCTCCTCGCATTCGCTTAGCAATGCAAATTAGGCTAAGTTGTTGCTTCCTTGACCCGCCTCCAGTCGATTTGTCCACAGCAGGCTCGGAGCTCGGATTTATGGAAAGCTAACCCATTTTTTAATGGTACCGCCAGGAGGAGGAATTTGGAATTGGGCGAAGCATGCAAATGCACGGCAGTAACTCATCATAATAATGGGCGGTTGACAAATTCTTTGGCAATTAAAGTTTCGTCATTCGGGGGCGGGCGGGTGTTGTTCGTTTGGTTTCAGTAACAAAGTGGCTTACGAGAGAGGGAATATTTATATAATATACTAAGTAAAATAATAGGGTTTATTAAGACGAAGATGAAATTGTGATTGGTACTAGGCACTTCAGCGATTAGTTTTGATTTCATTTGGTGAAATTTAACTCATTTATAAGTTAATGTGGAATTAGTTTATTTACTGATAATGGTAGGTTAGAGGCTCGAATCACTCAACTCAACTCTCTTGTCTCGTCTCGTCGACTTTACTCGTCTTCTTTACTCATCGTCCTCACTCGTCGCCTTTACTGGGTGTCTTTACTCGTCGTCTTTACTCGTTGTCCGCACAAGACGCTTTTACTGGTCGTCTTTATTCGTCGTTTTCTCTCGTCGCCATTACTCGTCGTCTTTACTCTCTAGCTCGTCTCATAGTTATTATTAAGGATATTCTTGGTATGGCTTGAGGCAACCCACCTTGATATCTACAAATAATCATAGAATAATAAAAATAATAGAATTATTTTTTCTTCCATTTTCTTGCAGGGTTCCCGGGGATCGGTTTACTGCGCGAGTGAACCGGACCCAGCTGGTGGAGTCCAGTACGAGTCGGGAGGGTTCTTTCTCGACACAAAGCCAGCAGCGCCCGGCTCCGGCGGTGGGGGTGGCGTGGGCAGTGGCGGCGGTGTGGGCGGCGGCCTCGAATGCGGCTCCCTCTTCTCGGTGGTATCAGCTCCGCCGGCACCCCTGCCCGACATCGTTGTGCCGCTGGCCGAGCTCGATGTCAAGCAAATGGAACCGCTGTGCCTGCCCTCTCCATCCCGATCCCGATCCCGCTGCTGCTCGCCCTCACCCTCGCCGATGCGCCGACCCGCCACCCTCAGCCTGGATGCGCCCTGCTGTCCGCGGACCCTGCATGCCAGCCTGCTGGAGCACCAGATCTCAGAGCTGGAAGAGGACGACAATGAGAACTTGCTGACCGTGTCCAGCATCACGGCGCGTCCGCTGATAGCCAAATCGCACGAGCTGCGTAGCAGCCGGAAGTCAAGTTCGGGATCCGGTTTAAATACGGCCCGGAGCAGGTGCGTCCGCCGGGCCAAGGAGCGGGAAAGGGAGCGGGATCGAGTGCCCGCCAATGGAAAGCGCAGCAAGCAGCTGCCCAAAGATCGCGACTCCTCGACGACCACAACGGAGAGTGGCGGCGGCAATGTGGAGCCACCGGATGGTGGCTACGGCTGGTTCATCGTCTTCGGAGCCTTTTCCGTGCAGTTTTGGGTGGCAGGATTGGTCAAATCCTATGGCGTGCTCTACGTGGAGATAATGGAAACGTTTCCCAGCTCCACGGCCACGGTGGCCTCCTGGATTCCCGCGATTCTGTCGGCCCTGTGCTTGGTCCTGGCCCCCCTATCGAGTGCCCTGTGCCAGAGATTCTCCTGCCGGGCAGTGGTCTTCGTGGGTGGAATCTTCTGTGCCATGGGCATGATACTTAGCTACTTTGCCACCAGTCTGCTGCACTTGCTCTTCACCTTTGGCATCCTCACAGGTGAGGAAAGTTCCCTTTAAAAACTCCTCTAACTCTGATATTAACTTGTTCCTCGACAGGCATCGGCGGCGGGCTCTCCACCACGCCGGGCATCGTGATAGTGTCCCAATACTTCGATAAGCACCGTGCCCTGGCCAATGGTATCTGCGTGTCCGGCACCGCGGCCGGCAGCTTCATCCTCCCGGTACTGATAAAGCACCTGGTGGAGGGCTGGGGCTTCCACGGCACCCTCCTCATCCTGGGCGGCTGCATGCTACACGTGTGCGTCTCCGCCACCCTGTATCGTCCTATTAGCGCCTATACGGATCAGGATCCAGATCAGGGACAGGAGGAAGAGACTGCGAAACCCCTCAACGAGGACATCAATCCCAGCACAACGGGTATCCTGACCACCTCCACCTATCTGGACACCTGCGAGCTGGGCAGGGGCAACGAGCTGAGCGACAAGTTCATCGAGCACCTGTTCCTGGAGGAGTCCAAGAATCACCTTAACTACTATGCCAGCAAGCAGCCAGGTGAGTCGAAACCAATGGAAGGCGACAGGATACTAGAAACTCCTCCTTGTTGCTGCCTTTAGCCCAGGACAAGTCCGCTCAGGAGAGCGATGACGAGGTAAAGGACATCATAGGGGAGACGACCTTCATTAAGCCGATGAAGAAGGTGCGCAGCTCTGGACTGCTGCACTCTGTAGAAGATCTCAGCACGGACTCCACCTGGGTGTATCGCAAGCACTCTGGCACCGACTCCAATCGAGGCAGTCGCCGCCGCCGCAACGTCTTCGCCAATGACGAGGTAATCTCCAAGATCCAGGCCCACTTGGAGAAGCCCCTCTCCCCGCCGAGTGTGGTCAGTCGTGGACTCAGCAAGAGCATGGAGATTCCCACCCCGGTCAGCAATCTCAGCGATCTCAAGCAACAGCCGCTGGAGCAGGCGGAGCACAGTGCCCTCACAGATTCCCAGCTGATGGAGTCAATCGATGGGGATTGCCATGGAGGAACTGCCGATGATGACGACGACGATGATGATGACGAGGAGCAGGGACCACGCACCTGCTGCGAGCGGATCGAGATGTACCTGGACATCAGCCTGCTGCAGGAGCCAAGCTTCATCCTCATGTGCCTATCGGTCACCCTGATGTCCGTCGGCTGCCCCTACATGCTGTACTACCTGCCCGCCCACGTCATCTCCATAGGTGAGAGAGATCTCTTGGAGATTCATTAAGGAGAAATGTTCATTATTTTTCCTCCCCTTGCCAGGCTACAACAAAAGCGAGGCGGGCTACCTGGTGGCCATTAGCGCCGTACTAGACTTGTGTGGCCGCCTGGGTCTCGGCTGGCTCTCCGATCTGCAGCTCTTTGACCGGAAAAAGACCTATACCCTGTGGTGGGTACTCCTTGAAGCTTATAAGTAAGCTCACAAGCTGAAAGATTCCCTTTTCCTTTGCGACAGCATTTTGGGTGCCGGCCTGGCCGTGCTCACTATTCCCTTCGCCCAGACCCTAGTCCTGGTGGGGCTATCAGCGGCCGTCTACGGCTTGTGCCTGGGCAGCTGGTATGTCCTCATGCCTGTGCTGCTGGCGGATGTCTTTGGAACGGACCGGATTAGCTCCAGCTACGGCCTGGTGCGTATGTTCCAAAGCATCGGAGCCATATCGGTGCCACCGCTGGCGGGACTGATGAGGGACCTGTCTGGCGACTACGAGATCTGCTTCTACTGCATGGGATCCTGCATGGTCCTGGGCTGCACGCCGATGATCGTGTGGTCCATCCTAGAGGCGCGCAACCATCGGCTGTTCGTGCAGCGCGAGGACGAGGAGGAGGACTGCGAGGTGGCCTAGGGAAATGGAAAATTAGTTGGTTGCCCCATAAGAGTTAATCGTTTTTAGTAGCGATCAATTTACTAGTTGAGTTCCTGAGTTTCAGAGTTCGAATGCCTCACCGATATTGCTGATTCTAACAATAATATCTATAAATACTATCTGTACGTTCTCATCCCAAGCCATCACCACCACTCTCACTCGCACCCACTACGCGCTCTCTAACTTACTATCCTTGTAGCTTGTTATCCTTCCGTTCCTCCGAGCATGAACGGATTTGTGAGAAGAAAAGAGGAAACCAAACAACAAAACCAACAACTGAGCACCACAAGTTGCGCAAAAAGAACTGAGTTTAAAAAGACATGAACTACAAATACCCGTATATAACTTTATAATATAATGGTTACGATCGTGCTACATAATATTTCCATGCCCGAATAGAGATGGACGTGCATATATGCAGACTATATAGTTGTAGGTTCGCATGCCCATATCAAAATCAAAATCAAAACAGTTCCAACGTGTTGCGACGAAAAATGAGAAATAAGTGAGAGGCTACAAGCAGATCGGAGACTTGTTTTCAGAACATTCCATTACATTAACCTAGACGTAAAATAGTTGTTGTGAGACATTTACCCAAAAAGCGAATTACTAAATAAACACCAAATCAAACAGGAGAGATTTTTTAATGGGTTAAGAAGGCGAGGTAATACAATTTTTTTATTTATATACATATATTTTGAATACGTTTTTCAAAAATTTTTAATATTTTACAACACTGTTCATTCGCGATAGTCACCAAACCATCGATGGCAAACGAGCAATTATCGATAGTTGGAAACATCGAAGATATTGTTAGTGTCATCGCTATTCGTAAAGTTTATTTCTTCGAGGAAGCTCGCTGTATTTCGGGATTTCCCCTTAAGTTGTCCAGATCCGTCATATTCTTCTGCTTAAGATGAGCCGTGAAGTGCTAGATCCTCCCATGCAAACCATGAGCCACAATCGCCGTTACCGTGTCAATGTGGTGCACGAGGATTTTGGAGGGAACAAGTGGAATGGCCAAAATAAAAAGCAGGGGAAGCCGGCAAACAATACCTACCAGGAATCGGGTGAGTGCTTCGTTGAGGAACTTGTCTAGAGTAGCTACTGTCTTCCTCCCCTAGATCTCTATGGCGAAGACGACGAGGAGGAGGATGATCCGGCCGCAAGCAACATTGAGCAGACTCCAAATGGAGATTTTAAGCTGGCTCTGCACGTGCCCAAGTGAGTAAGATTCGGGGAAGTAATGGAAATCTCTCTTTAATCGGTTTCCTTGCAGGTCATTCTATGGTGGACTGATTGGCATGAAGGGCAACACGAAGCGTCGCATTGAGGAGGAGACCAGAGCGGAGATTTACGTTCCCCGTCAAAACGATAAGTCCAACGACGTGGTGATTAAGGCCAGACAACGCGACCAGGTAAGCGCTGCCCTGCGCCAAATCCGCCACCTGATTGGCTCCTTGCGCAAGAAGATGAAGCCGACGCACTTTCTAGCCGTGGCTCTGAATACGGGCAAAGTCCAGGAAAGCTTTGTGGAGCTTAAGGTAAGTGGAGGTAGAAGTAAGGGTGTCTCCGATGGGCAATTATGTTAGTCTCTCGCTTCCTTCCTTTGTAGAAAAGCATTTTAGAGGCCCAGCTGCCGGGAATCGATGAGGAGCTGTTCATCTCGGAGCGCAGCATCCACCTTACGCTGGGCGTCTATGTGCTGCTCGACGACGATGAGCGCCAAAGGGCTCTCAACGAGCTGGAGGCCTGTCGCTCCTTGTTGGCCGACCTGACAACCCCATTTGACATGAAAGTCAAGGGCCTGGAGATCATGAACGATGATCCAAGCTCCACGAGGGTTCTGTACGCCCACATCGAGTCCCAGGAGCTGCAGAAGTTCGCAGATCAGTGCCTGGCCCACTTCCAGACCACCGGACTGTGTGCCACGGACAATAACGAGCGTGAATCGATAAAGCTTCACATGACCGTGATGAACAATCGCAAGGAGATGAAGAAATGCTCAGACAGCTTCGATGCCCGCGAAATCCTGAAGCGCTTTGGAGACTTTGACTTTGGCTCGGCCCAGTGCCAGGCGGTGCACTTGTGCATCCTAAAGTCCCGTGGGGAGGATGATTTCTACAAGATCACTGGCAGTCTGAAGTTTGAGAATGATTAAGCGAAGACTTAACTTACTCTATAATAAACTATATTATATTCCCTACTCTTTAAAAGATTGAAATTCCACCTCTCTTTGTAAATAAAAGAAATCACAAAGCATGTACACATATATATACGATTTATTTGTCGAATATCAATGCTCAAATTGGGTTTTTGTATATATCTTCTGATGCAACTGGACTGCATAACACCATTGTGTGTTTTGTTGTGCCTGTCGCTACCTTCTTCTGGCTCTCTTACCCAAAAGGAAGGCCGCAACAATCGAACAAATGTGCACTGGCTGAGATTTAGCTTACGGCTAAAGTGGTTCTGTTAATTTCTGTCCTGTTTTCATATTACAATAAATATAAAAATATATATATATATATACATATATGTATTATGAACTATATATGATGAGGATTTGTGATGAGGATTTGTGGCAAAATCGTTTATTGGTTTTAACAAAGAGGGGGTTTGGGGGTTATATAAAGTGCGTGCTTAAGATCTAAGGAGTAGTAGGAAGCCACAAGTGGAGGACATCGACATGTACAAAAAAAAAGAGGTTGGGAAGTATATACTTGTATATAGTGGAAGCTTGCTGGACAGACACTCTCTGTTCCACACACACATTCGCGCTGAATTGTACAAAATTTGCAAATAAATGGAATATCAAAAACAACACTCGGCGGCGGCTTACTAACTAACTTGAACTACACACGATTTGCTTTATCTTTTGCTTTTTATATTTGTTTGCTTATTTCTCTTGTCAATAGCTTCAGTCTAAAGTTAAGATTTGGTTGACATTTCAGTTTTTACTTTTTTTTTCGATTTTGTTTCCGCGTTTTTAGCTTGAAGAGGATTTCATTGGTTCTACTTGTTCTGGTTCCGTTTTGGGCGGGATTTCAACTACAATATATTGTAATGATGCTGGAAATTGAGTTTAGGTTTTGCTCGCACATATAGACTATATGATAAATATTTCAACATATATATACACATATATGCGTGGATGAGTTTTCAATTTAAAAGGGGCAAGGCAAAGAGGACGTTTCAAGGCTTCGTTGATCAGTCGGCTAAGTTCTTGGTCTGTTACTAAGATATAAATCATGTAAATCATTCTCTTCATATCTTATCTGAGTTTAAAAACAGGATATGTATGCCTGAGAGCCTTGAAACGCACTGTTTGGGCCTTGCGCCGCGGATTTTGTAACAAACAAACATTTACAAAACGTACATATACATAGATTTCATTTTGTTTTGTTTTTTTTCGGTAACAACAATTAGAGTTTCGGTGCACATTTAGTTAAATTTGAACATAGGTCGGTCTTGGCTGCTGACTGTGTGTCGATTAATTATTTATTATTTGGCTAATTCGTGTTATAAGACAATTACTTCAGTTACTTATTCAGTGTAAACAATCTGTGTACTTCAGGACTAACAACTAAAACCACTCTTCAATCAAAAGGTGTCGTCTGCAATCTAGTGTGTGTGTGTAGTGTGTAGAGTGTGTGCTTTATATTGTGTGCGCGTTTGATAAATCTCTCTCTCAGTTTAATCAATCAGGCCTCCATTCCCTGCCGTGGCATCCTTGTCATCTTTATCATCATCGTTGTTGTTGTTGTTGTTTTTGTTAATTTCTTTTTTGTCCATCAGCTTCCACACACTGGCTAATCGCTGCTACTATTTGGCATGACCATTGCTGAGCACCGCCGGCAGGACATTGGCCTGCTGCACCACCGCATTGATGACATCGATCTCCTTCTTCAGGAAAGCGGCGCCGTTCTCCTCGAGATCGACGGCGGATAGAGTATTGCCGGTGGCATCTGTGCCGTTGTCATGGATAGAGGATATGATGTTGCGTTTACGTAGACCCCCCGACGCTGTAGAGTCCAGGGAAACACCTTGGCTCCCGGGCAGCTTTAGCTTGGGAAACTCTATGTCCCGCATTAGATCGTTCTTGAACTCCACGATGCCGCTTACGGTCTCGGTTACAGTCTTGTCAATAAAATCCTCAATGTTTTTGGTCTCCGCATCAATCTTCTCCTTCAGCTTGCTGGACAATTGATCCATCTCGCACTGGTCATGGGGCACGCTAACGGCGTCCCGGGCGCTCGTCGGCTTCGGCTTCTTTTTCTCGAGATGTGGCGGTTGGTGTTGCTGCTGCTGCTGTGGGCGTGGTCGAAGGTTTACATTGTTCGGTTGCTCGGTTGGCTTTTGTTGTTCATTTGTTGTGTTGTGTAGTGCAGCAGCAGCAGCTGGCTGCTGGTGCTGGTGTGTTGGCGTGTTGACTTTACATTGATGAGCATGCTTGTTCTCCACCTCCTCCTCATCCTTGTTGAGATCATTGCCAGCGGTTAAGGCTGCGGTTCCTGCTGAGGTTGAGACACCATTGGCCAGCGATGTGGCACTTTCAGCTGGCAGCACGCTAGAGCCTCCGTTCGCTCCAGCACGAGACCGACGCTCGCCGCGAATAAACTTGGGTAAAATAAATATGGTCACTAGTGAAATGATGTGAAGGCACAAATAAAATCTCAGGTACAATTTGATGCTGCCCTGTAAAGCGAAACAAAATGGTTAAATCGGTTAAAAGTGGTTGTTTATCGAGAAGAGAGGGGAAAGTACAGAAAAAAAATATATTTTATGCATGGGGTGAGTCGAAGAAAAAGGGAAGAAAGATCCTGCAAGTATGGAAAGTTTGTAAGCCATTATATTCCACGTACTCTGATCAGTTAAATATAGAATTCATTGCATGCAGCCAATGATTAGCACTCGAATTAATATTCAGCTGATTTCCATTTCTATCAAATTCAAAACTATAATAATTATTTTAGGATACTCCTGGAAGATCTCAAATTCAAATTTTTGGCAATTTCGGTAGATAATTTGCAACTTTAAAGCTAAGATTGTCAATCTTGTCCTCAACCTCTCCATCGACCAAATAATCGTTCCTCCGCCCGATAGACTCACCATAAATTCAAGCAGAACGAATGGGAATGTGGCGTAGCCCAGGACGACGCGGGTGATCAGGCAGGTGAGGATGTCGTAGAACATCCGGGTGACCTGCGTGCTCTGGAAGCGATGACGGAAGAGTCGCCGGCCGGTGCGCGCTGCTGTCACAACGACAGCACCAGTGGCAAAGGTTAGGTAGTAGCCCGGATAGAAGCCGTGCCAGACGGCGCTAAGGGCGAAGGTGAGGAGTGTCCCATACTGAATGGGCACGCGCTCATAGACGAGTGTTCGCAGCCAGCGATTGGTGCCGCAGTTCCAGTTGTTAATGGCATCGCGCATGTTTGTAGAAAACTGTAGAAAAACAAAGGGTAATCATTAGGGTTATACCTATAAGAATATTTATATATTTATTATTACCTCGAACGACAACACATTAATGTTGGATATCAGGTCCCATTTGGGGTTGCCCTCCTTATCGTAACCGGTGAAACCTAAACCTGAGTTGTTGCATATGGCGTCCGCTAGGAGCCAGGCATGATAATACTTAAAGCGTATGCAGGTGGTAGCCATCATGGCGTACCAGTACTTGTAGACCATGCTGGTATTGTTCAGGAAGTCATCCTCCTTCATGTCTTTCACGGGATATAGTTTGACGAACTTCATGAATATGAAGGCGCACACCAGACTGCCGACCACTTTGCGTATCACTGCTTTCGTAGGTGAAGGTTCCAGCACGACTTCCCTCTTGCTATTGTCCAGATTGCCCTGGGAAAAAAGGGTATACCAAGTTAGTAATCAAGAAGGAAGAACGGGAAGGGAATTTGGGGTGAGGTAAGTCAGGGTAAACAACTTAAAAGCTTCATTATCTTTTCATGAATATAAGACTGTAAGTCTGAGTGCCTTTAATAACTTAATGAGTTAATTCAATGGGTTTTAAAGTACCTTTAATAAAAGGATAACCCTAAGAACGTTGCATTAACTTTTCACCTTTACTTTAGCATTGTTTATTTTGTTTTTTTTTTTACAAATAAAGAATTATGAATGTCGTAATAGTGGATATGGAGTGCGGTCAAGCACCTGGACCACATTCCTGCACGTGGCTAATGAAATTACTGCAGGTAATGGAACTTACGTTGCCTGCTGGACTGCTCAGCAGATTGTAGCCCTCCACAAAGTCAATGTAGTCCTTGTAGAAGACAAGAGGTCCGGCCAGGATGCTCGGGAAATGCCAGACGTAGGAAAAATACTCCAAGGCAGTAGGCATTTTGCGAATGGCATGGTACTGCTGGGCTTTGGTGAGATCCTGTCAAGTAAGGAATATCAAAAGTTAAAGCTGATTCAAGTAGTAGTTTTCTTAAATCACTAAACTTACCTCATCCCGTCGCACGAAGCCATCGTGGATGCTGAAGGCCAAGCTGGTCACCTTCTGTGTAATGATCATTAGAGGCCCGGTGATGTCCAGGGCATAGGATCCATAGTCATACAGCTGTCGCATTAGATGCACGCACAGCAGATAGCTCATGGCCACCAGCAGAACGGCTCTGTAGCAAATGATCAGGATAATTATCAAGGACTTTCTATATATTCAACTCAACAAAGTAATTACCTCTGAACGATGCGCGGATCCTGGGTGCGGATGACAATGTAACATATCGCCGGCAATCCGGCGATGTGAATGGCCTGCTGGCCAAAGCAAAAGTAGCCAAAGGCCAGCCCAATCGCTAGGGCGAAGGTGTGCCTCAGCTTGCTGGACACCTTCGATGGATGCAGCACGGAGCGGAAGAGCGAGGCCAGGAAGAGAGCCGATATTTGGCAGAGTAAAAAGTTTACCTGCAATGAGAGAAGATAAAGGAGAATGATGAATAATAGTTCATATTTCCTGTGAATGAAACAAAGGAACAATAGAAACAATGGAAACAAGGCGAATAATAATCGGATTATTGATTAAAGTCATTGACTTTCTCTATGCACACTTGTGTTGGCAATCAAATCGTTAATTAGTGATCCCGATTACGTATAGTTCAGATTAAGTGGTTGACTTGATTTTCGCTGTACCAGCGACGAGTGCCAAGTACTTTACTTTGTTTTAATAATAGCACAATTTTGTGCGGCAAACAACTCGTAATTGTGTCGCGTCGCCCTGATAGGTGATAAGAGTGACGACGACTCGAACCCAAAAGCCGTCGCATCCGCTTTGCCTTCAATGTGTGTTTGCCGCTGGCTGCCCACGAGTAACCCCCAGTGCGGTTAGGTGTGGTCCGAGTTCTTATCGCCTCTTATCGGGGACAGTGCTAAATGCGTTTTAAAGAACCGAAAATCTAACCGAAAGCGTCAAGCAATTGATATCAATTAACTGCCTGATATCATGACTTAGGGGGAACCCATCAGTACTAATTAAGGGTCGTCATTGTTTATTCATTGGCACAGCGCCGGTCGTGCGAAAAAAGCAAATAAGCGAAGAAACAGAACGGCATAAATTAGCCATTTCAATTACCGTTCCACTGATCTACTTCTCGCTCAATGTCAACCGACAGCCGGCAAAGGGCATATATCGACCAATATTCGCCAATATACCCAACAACTGGCATCGCAATAAAAGCCAAGGCCCCCCGGTGGGGGTCAGCAGGCGCACATTGATCACAACGCGTGATCGTGATCGCCGATCGCCCATGATCAAGTGCATTGCTCGGCAAGCACTTGTGGCCGCAATTCTCAGCGCGGTGATGTCTGGGGGATGCTGCTCTCTCAAATTACACTTGCAAATCTAGAGCGACACGTGCCGGTTACATGTGCTGCGCGGGTTGGAAGATGGGTCCAAAGATCTCTTTCTATTTTATAAAGCAGCGTCCGATTTTTAAACTAATAAATGAATTTTTTTTTTTAATAACTATTAGTTGAGTATCGGTTCGAGTTTATTCATTCAAACAAGTAAGAAAGCTACAGTCGAGTCTGAGATACCCGGTACCCAAACGTTTGTGCTTTACATTAAAAGGCAATTTAAAATCCCGA
>JAEIIF010018107.1:0-12791 GCA_018874455.1 Drosophila trapezifrons | reverse complement strand
TCCAGCGGCCAGTTGATGAAGGTTTTCAGGCGCGCCTCCTCCCGATTTAGATCGTTCATGATGTTATTGAAGTTGTTCTTGAATAGCTGCGTCGTGTTCGTGTTGTTGTCCACCTGATCGAGAACTGTTAGGTCCAGAGCTAAGGGTCGAGGCTGGTACCGGTGAGTGGTTAGCAGATTTGCCATGTTGCCTGCTTCTGGTTGTTATCTTCGTTGAATTCTTGATCCTTGTTAAAAACCTCTCCGGTTGCTGCTTCCCTTTGTACTCGAAGCTGGAATGAAAGAATGAAAAAAAACCCATTAGTATATATGGTTTATTGTTCAGCTCCACCTGCCGCCCGATAGGCGCTATCATCACGATAAGATTACTACACAAATAGGCGTGCGCACCTCGAGATTTCGTAAATAAATTCCCTGTCACCGCCCCCGCCCTATAGGCCCTGCTTCCTTCCAGAGAACTCTACTCCGATCCAGCACACCAAGTCGCCCCATCCAGTGCCTGTCGACAACTGAACTCTGACTTCGAAACGAACAGCTTTTGTTCTATGGCAATTGATAAGGTCGACGCTGATAGATAGACATCAAGTGGAATATAGAGTCTACTTATAATTCAGGGATGGAAGTGAATTGCAATTTAATAATGAATCAACAGAATTATAATTATTGCCTTTACTTGAGAAATTAATTTGTAATTAAACAATAATGTTATACACTTTTCCACTGACATTTTCACTTTAAAAGCGGATACAATTTCCTAGAACAACCATCAATTTACTATGATTCGACCGACATTTATTCTAAGAAAACATGAGAATAATATTTTTAAAGAGTGAGTAACTTTTTTGTATAGATTATGTTATCTCGAAAAGGCTCTCTTAGCTTTAAATTCACTCAATCACTTTACTGCAGAATAAATACCTTTCATTTGATAAGTGAAATATGTATATTATTTCTATTTTTTCTTTGCCCAAAGTCCAGACTTTTCCTCGCACGTCTACGTTTTTCAGCGTGTGTATGTACAATGCAGCAGGAAAAAACTGAAACGCAGTTCAAGAAACTGGAGATGCAGCATCAACGAACTTTAAGAGTCCTTTGGCCACACAACAGCCGGTTGTCCCGCTCGCACCCGGACTTTACCCCGACGCCAAGGGTGGTTTTTCCATTTCCCGAGTAGCGACAATAAAAAAGTTAACGTAGTGTATAGAGTACGCAACGTTACAACCGCCCGTTTCTGCAGTGCGCCGAATCGCAGTGAGTACCAGACACGAGCTGTTGAGTGACTGAGTGGGTGGATGAATGGGTGGCGCCAACCAGACGAGAGATTACAGTTTTCGATCTGACTCACCACTGCGGCAAAGATATATGAACGTTCAACAACAATTGCAAAAAACTGGTATGGTCGCCAAAAGCGGCAATAGATAAATCAGTATGCTAATCGGGAGTCAAGCCCACACGGCGATACCAATTTGCTCGTCGGTCTTGGCGAGGGCAATTATAGTAATGACAGGAAGTCCATCCAGATCTATGTGTGTACCTTATTACAGTGTAAATATAACGTAAGTAATGCCACCGTTTAATAACACTTGCATATATTGCTACAGTTTTGCATGTCGATCGCAAACATCGAAATATCGGGCATTTATCGATAAGAAACTTATTTTGTAAGTCAAGGAGATTTGCCAAAACAACTTAGTACGTTCTCCAATCGTTTGTTATCTTATATTATTTTATTATCAAAATATCCTAAGACGTAGAAGAAAGCCCCTTGATAAGTTATCGGTATCTTTTGTCAACTTCAGGTTCAAGATTGCGTATCGGTTTATAAGCTCTAATAAATCGATAGCATATTCTTGTGCTTAAAATCAAAAAGCTAACCTCTACGAAGAATAAGTATACATTTTTGGTAATCGACCGAAACTTGATATTTATCGATAGTCACATTACGGTGAATAATCGACGCCTGCCTTGGGGACCTAAACTGTATCTGCGGTGGTCTCCTCCAAAGAGATTGTACAGCCGTTCTTCGACATTTACTCGCTTGGGCCACCAGCAAACAAACAAAAAAACAGAAAACAGCAAAAACTCAGCACGACCGCTGACTTGAGCCCCGTTCAAAGTCCAAATTTCAACCACAAACCAGCCAAACTCGCCAAACAATTGCAACGGATCGTGGGGCGGTGGGGGCAATGATGATGTTGACGATGGTGGTGCTAGCGGGGCTATCGGTGGGCTGGCTGGCAGTGCCATGCACTGCGGAGCACTCCAAGCTAGCCGACTGTGAGAAAGTTTTAATGGAATGCAGTCAAACCACTCTGGCGACGGCGCACTCGGAGCACTCCACCAACACCAACCACACACTGCCACTACCACCACCATGCACCATGGAGCTCCATGGAGCCTGACTTGCAGCATAGAGCGCAGCATAAATGCATTCGCCATACGGAGCCAGCTGGGAGTGCGAACGGGACGGCCATGTTGTGCAGAGACCATCAGAAACCATCAATGGGAAAAACAACTAACCACAGGGAAAACGCAGTGCAGAGCAGGGAGAGGAGTGCAGAGTACATACATAGTACATATAAAGTGCAGCAAAAACAAAAGCAATTGTAAATTACAAATGCTGACTTCTGACTCGGGATATATATGGTACGGGATCGGGATCGGGAAAGGGAGGGGGATGCTAAAGATGGGGCTCTGTTTCTGGGCAGAGATTGCGCATTGTTTTTTGAAGTGGAGCAGCCAGCAAGCTCGAGAGATGCTGTCTCTGCTATGGCTGCAATTGTAATTGCAATTTGTACACCCTTAAAAGGGGTATTGTAAAAAATTTACCATAACAGATACTACAAAGAATTTGCATTCCAAAGAGAGCCTGTAAGATGTTTAAGTTGAATAGAACTCAAGCGCTTCACTCCATAGGTATTTAAATTAGATGCTTACTGCCTTTAGCTTAAAAACAATATTATAAAAGATCTTTCTAGTTTCAGATATATGTCTATATAGAACCAATCTCCCTAATAGAATGCTTTTCTAGGAAGTACAAAGTCCTTACATTGCTTAGATTGCTCTGGTTTAACAATTCTCATAGCAATAAATATGATAATAGAGGCTTAAAGCTTGCTAATTTAATATCAATGTGGTTTCTTAAGATAGCTATTCTCATGTAGGTATATATACAAATAATAAGATCACCTATGATCCCTATAAGTTTCAGATCAGTCTAATGAAACTATATATCTAAAAGTGTATTTAAAACTTCGGTCTCCTTGGCTAGCGTCTCATTATTGTTTGTTTTGCTTTTCTAGGCAGCACAAAGTGCAATTACAGCTGCCTCTGCCGACGTCTGTTATTTGTTATTGTGGAATGCCAACCCATTAACAATTGTAATGCATACTCGACTCTTGGAATTTTGCGGGGCTATCAGGAAATTCTGTGAAAAGTTCAGAAGCCAGACATTTGCATTCCCTCAATATATGCAGTGTAGCTTTTTTTTAACACTTACCAGGTTCGTTCAAAATACAACAAACTCGCTGCACTTTTTTAAATTAAATAAATTAAGTCAACCAATGTGGGAAAACAAGGAACACTTCGAGAACCGTGAGCAGCGCCTGCACCCAACACCAACCGAACACCAACTGAAAAGACAAGGCCTCCTGGGCGGCTCATGAATGGCATGGGCATGGGCATAGACAGGGGCCTGGGAACAACAATCCCCGAGAGCAGAGGAAAATGCCACAACACACACACACACACCCGAAAGAAAATCATAATCAAAGGCTGGGCAAGGCAACAAACAGAAAACAGAAGAACAAACGAGCACGAAAGACAAGACCAAAACGAACGAATCTCAGATGGAATGCAGTCGGACAACTTTTCTATAAAACTCCGCCACAGAAAATCAAACTGGAGTTGGCTGGGAGACGGAGTTGGAGCTGCCTTTCGAGTTTTCTGATTGGAATAAGCCGAGCCCGGCCAGGCCAGTCCAATCCCAGTCTGTAAGTAAAGCCAAGCTCTCGTTGCTATCGTTGTAGTAAGTGAAGGTAACCGCAGAGGTCCAAAGCTGTGGAAAAGGTCTGCGTTCTGTAACCACAGATGGGGGCAAAATACTAGGACTTGGTATTTATAATTTCTTTGTTTTTATTTTTAAGCATTTTAGTATATGTTAATATTTATTTATTTTCTTCTAATTTCTTATCTATCTCGGTCATTTTTAAAGTAAGATATACGAAACTTGACAGCAAGCTTAATAATACCATTATACATTATCCAATTAAGTTTAAGATCAATCCACAGTAAATTAAGGTTTATTTGTTCGCAAAATGAGATATTTAATCCCAAAAATTCTTTAAACTTCAATTCGAATATGTTGAGATAAGATACTATACTTTTGACCTCATCTGTTTCGGGTTATACCTTGGGAGCCCCGAAGACATGAGCTCGACTGTGGGAAACTATTATAAACACTTTACCATTCTTTTTGTTGTTGTTGCTGTCTTCAACCAAAAAAAAAAACCGAGATTGGAATGCGGTGATACCAGATACGACAACTACAACAAGCTAGGGTTAAAAGAGGGGAACAGAACCGAACCGAAAGGGAGACAGAGAACATCCAAGAGGGGAGAACAGAACGAGACAGATGATATCCCTCTCGGCATGAGTCGTCATCGTGTTCAGATGAAGATGAAGAAGAAGAGCATGCCGGAGGATGCAGAAAAATAAATAAATGCAACAACAGCAAACACGCACACAAAGAACATTCTTGCATGCTTCTCCAAGGCATCTTTATGTGCGTACATCGATCGAAAGAGTAGTGTGCGTGTGTTGTGGCCTTCCAAGAAATGCAGCACACAAAACGACCGCCGACGTCGATAATACGAGAAGAAAACAGAAAAAACAGAGATGGAATAACAACAAAAACAAGACGAACAATTCTGGGATGCTGGCCAACAAAGGGCAATATTGTAATCATAATAAATGCGCCCCGGATCCCGGGCTGCTGAACTGCCGAGGAATGCATTAAGATCGGCTCAACACACAGCGGAAAAAATTCCTTTTCGCTCGTGTACTGTAGATCTTTCTTTATATATTCGGTATATTTTTTATCATATTGGAATTTTTGTAACATTTTAATGTCTAAAATCATAGGAATATTTCTTAAGCAACGATCGGAAAACGGAATACCAATTAGGACTGCTTCTTAGGGCTTTCGCCTAGAGTTCTCAAAGTTCCACTGCCACTGTGTTAATATTACTGTTTTTTGTATAATTATAATTTCAATACTGTTTCCCAGCTTATATCATAGTCACAAATTTCTATATAAAACCGTCCAATAGATCATCACATCATATACGAAGTTTCTCTCTCTGTAAACCAACTCTCCTTCTCTCCCTCTTATCCATTGAACATTGATCGATTGTCCAAAAACCTAACGGCGGCTTAGTTCAAAGTTCCAGAGCCGCCGACGCCGCCAGCATTTTTTCTTTCCAGGAAAAACCAAAGGAAAATTGCTCTCAAACCCAAAGTCAAGTCGTGTGCGAGCGAGAGGACAATGCATTTATCTTCGCAGCATCTCCATGGGACTTGGAATGTGGACACGATCCCAGGGAAAAACCAGAGGAGTTCTGGCGATCCGAGAGGCGGGGGCCTCGTTAGTGGAAATAATGGCTGAAAGGTCGTTTTTCACGCGGCCCAGGCTCAAAGGTCGTGGCGGCGAAGGCGAGAGATGGGGAATGGAATGGGAGATGAGATGCGATGATTCAGCTTGGGAGCTACGAAAATTCCGGGAATTCCGAATCGTAATTTTCTTCATCTTATGCTGCCTCTTGTTCGCCTGCCTCTTCCCCTTGCTCTTTCAAGGGCCGCCGTGGTCCATTTCCATTCATCCGATCTGAGATCTGCTCTGATGGCCGTCGCGTCTGCTGGCGATAACAAATGGAGTGTTCGGGGGAGAGACAATAGATCCATTCTATTTCGGGACTAGAAGATTCTTCCCACTGTGCGTGCATACGTGAGAACTGTTTGTTGTGTATTAAGCACCTTATCTATCGTTTTATTAAGGAATTGTCTCGACCCGTCTGGATCCGATTCGTGGATTCGTGGGAGTAGGAGATGTGGGCACAGGGACCACCGCCGTCGATGATGCTGCGTGGGTGCGGCTATAATCGGAAAAGTGGTTCCACACCAAGTCCATTGCCTTCAAAATATACAGGAGAACTTGTAAAGCTTGAACCTTGCCATATAGGATATTTTCCTAGAAGGCGTTTATTATGATAAAAGTATCAATATAATAAGTTTGTCATTCGGAATACTTATGTTATATTTACAATAAAAATCTGTAATAAAAAAACACGATGGCTTCAACTTAGAGATGATTTCTTTATTTTAATATCTCAGCTTTTGCAGCTTTTCTGAGGGAAGTCTGACTGTAGAGTCGGTGTTCACCGAAGCTCCGCTCGGTTCAACTCGATTGAGAAACTGAGCAAGTTGAGAAGTTGAGGAGAGACTTTGAGACTGGCGCGACTTTCTCTTTGTTCGGCGAAAAATGAACGCAAAAGTTCAAAGCAATGAAGCATAAAATGCGGCACAAAATGAAAACTGCAATCGGCGCAAAAAAAAAAAGCATAGCCGTGAAAATTGGCAACAGCTCACAAACGGTTTTTTTAACCTCGTCTCTTTTTGGTTTCCATGGTTTCTCCATGGCTTCCACATTATTCTCCGCATCTTTTTCTGTGCTCTTTTTCTGCAGAGTGGAAAACACGCATGAGTGCACCACTTCCGCTGGCAGCGGATGTGCCAGACAAAGAAGCTAATGCTCCGTGGCCCGGACTCCGGAATCGGTGGTGGCTTGGGCTGGGTTCGGATTAGTGAGTGTGTGCGTAAAAGAGGAAGTGCCTTACACACAGAGTAATCGTATATCGCTCAGCGTATGGAGTAAATACATATTTATGTGTATGTAAGCAAGCTGACGCGTCATCTGTTTATTTCAGTGCACAGGAAAAAATATTCCTTCATGTTCAGAGTAAAAATAAACGAGATTTTAATAACCGGGTTTCATCCATTTCAAAGTCAGCTTTGGCACGGAATATACCCAAAATAAGTTAATTATTTAACTAATTTTGGCATAAACATATAACATTTTTGCCTTATATTATCAACTCCAACACGATCTTAATTTTTCTCTGTGTGAACAACAAAACCCAAATTAAATTTAATTAGAACAGGATAGAGTTCTCTATTGATGATGACACATTGCATGACCTTCTGGGATGCTAAAAAATGAGACTGGAATATTTTGCATGCTGTAGTCATCGCTTAAATTAATACAAATTGTAGACGAAACAGCTGTATGTATTGCGTAGCCCGAAATTCGGTTGAATACAGAAAAGTGATGGCTTTGTATTGTTCAATATAGCCGCCCCTTCTGCTTCCTCTTCTCCATCCAAATCGTGCCCAATTGAGAATGTTGTTTTTAAACAGCATCGAGCGACTATAATGATCATGATGACGATCGTTGGGGAATTGCGGGGTGTGTGGAATTCGTATGAAATCACTCAAATGCGAAAAGAGGGTTACCATATGGCGGAAAGTTGCCCGTTTCGATGGCCCGATAAACCGTGCAAACAGTCGTGTGTCACTTAAATGTATATTTACAGACATATAAAAATTTGCCTGGCTCATTTTGTAAACAAACGTCGGTAAATTTGTAAATAATTGTGAGTAAAACAAGAGCGCAAGTATTTAGCAACTCTACGGTCGCCATGTTTTTATGAAACAATCTCTCGTCGGTGTGGTCGTTGAAGTGCGAGCGAGACACAAAGCGAACGAAACGGGAACACAAAACAACACGGCCAACCCGACAAAAGCTAAGAAAACGTTTTCGCTTAAGTCAGCAGCATAAGTAAAAGCTTTAGCCGATTGTTTACTTCTTGAGTTGCTCTTAATTTATTGATTACTTTCTATTAATTGTAAACTGAGAAGTGCTCATGTAAACACTTCAACTGCTTAACTTCGGGAAACCAAATTGCATGCGACAAAACTGTCGTGTGCACTTTAACGATAGCAGTTTTGCGCCTGTGTGGTTTTCTTTCAGAGTGTGTGTGCGAGTGAACGTACAGCAAAAGCAAATAAAAATATACTTTAGCTTTTGGTCTTCTGATGTCACGTTTTCATTGCTTTTTGGGGTTAAAATCGCCTTGGTGTATTCAAAATACTACACTATATACAGTGGACTTTAGCTCACCTTGACGGTTTTTCTCTTTTTGTTGAAAAACTCAAGTTTCCTCTGGTATTTCCTCCGGATCTGAGATTCGACGATATCGTATAATGCGCCTTCACAGTCACTATTGATTTTCCGTGAAAAAATTGGACGGAAAAACACAACGAAGTCACAAATAGACAAGCACGCTCTCTGTTTTTTGTTTTCTGTTCCGTTTTCGCTTTCTTTCCTTGTCGTTGTCAACAAATACAGTGCCAACTATCACAATTTATGCCGTCAAATACTTTATTTTTGTACCTTATTTAGTTTAAATGCAGTAATTTTATGTTTTATTCGAGACAGTTGAGAAAATCCATTGCTTAGCTCGCCGAGTTGCGACTTCCAACTGACACGACGAAGCAAGACGAACGACGCCGAAGCCTCTTCGGTTCGCTTGACAGTGGTGAGAAAATAGCCAGCTGGCTACTATTTCTGGGTGCGCGTGCACTTGGCTAGTTTTTAAGTGTTTATACTCGGTAACCATAGGATACAAGGGTATTATAAATTGGTGCTAACAGAGAATTTATGTAACATACAGAAGGAGGCATATCGACCCCATAAAGTATATATATTCTTGGTCAGCATCACCAGCCGCGTCGATTTAGCCATGTCCGTTTGTCCGTCCGTATATAACAGACTAAAAGAACTAGAGCTACCAAATTTGGTGACACATTCTTATCTGTTGCACGCAATAACTCTTCCAGATAATTAAATATTTTAGATATTTTTTGTCTGGGCTTTTTTCATCTATTATTGCATTTGTATAATGCATATTTTTTTTCTAGTATTGTAGTAAAGTTTATAATATAATATAATATAATATATTTATAACAAGTCAATCATTTATAAACATAATAAATTCTGATTATTTTTAGCTAATTTTTTGCCTCCAGATACGAATTTTTCTAGCTATTTTCGGCAACACTGCTCACAAAGGAGAGAGAGAAACAACCCTGCATTTCAATTCAATTGCAGTGTGAGTGAGAGAGGTGGTTTTGAATGCATTTTCAAGCAAATGCTCATTGTGCCTTAGCAGCTGTAATTTTTGGAAAAACCTTCGTGGCAAAAAAGTAAAACCCATTTAGCTTGCGAAGGCGAAACAACTAAAATAAGATCGACAAGTCCCATTTAGTCTTGCAAATTTAACTACAAAGCGGGAAATTGCAACTGGTGCCAAACTTTTGTTGTACTACGGCTAGTATTAGTACGCAACTCGTATTAACCGTACAACTGCCGACCATACAGTCATCCCTTTCCCACCAGCAGACGCAGCAGCCAGGATCATTGATTTTTATGCTCATGCGAGAGAGAGAGCATGCGCGGGTGTCAGACGCGGCGCGTGTCAATGCACCGTATTTCGGCGTTCGGTATCTCGCTCCTTTTCTTCCTCTCGAAAACTTCCAGACGTCGCGAGAGGAAGAGAGAGCAGGCAGCAGCTGCAGTTTTTTTTGTTTTTGTTTTGTATGCACCTTATTCCACCCTCACCCCTACCACTCTCTCGTTTTCGTTTTACCTGTCTGTCGGCTTTCATGAGGCAGCTGGAATTATCCTGAAGCCTCTTATCAGGAAAGGTTGATAAGGATCTATCTTTCTAACATGGCCATATGTGGTCGACAAGAGCAAATGATTTTATTCATCAATCTGACAACTGTGACTTCATTAAGATCATTGATATTTGCTTATACATAAGTTAACAACTTAAAATAAACTAATTGAACATTCCACCAAAACTTGAAAAAAAAAATGTTATCTTAAATTCCATAATAAAATAATATGGAATTTAAAATAAAAGAAAAATTATTTGAAATTTGTACAGGAAAATATCAAATTTGTTCTTTTACAGAGAAGTGTATTTTCTTAACTATCGTAACTAATATTTAAATAAATATTTTCATACTTTCAATTTCATACTCTTTTTTTTTAAGTATTTCACTTATTTTTTTGTAATTTAAGATACGATTATTTTTTAAAAATTACCCGAGCTGATTAAAACCTCTTATCATGTACATATATATGTATACCTAACGCAAGGCTTGATAATTACTAAATTAGGTTTTTCCCGCTGCAATAAATTTCAAACACATCATGGGCCAACGTTGATACCCTACATACGGTAGACCTGATTTATAGTCATTGTTGCAAATCAATATTTATCCTGGATCATAAACCTCTAGATAAGCTGATTACGAGAAGATTTTTACATCCTTGTAAATCTGTATAATGAGGCAATGTTTTTTTTCTTAATATGGATCAAAGAAACTTGTAATACAGAAAAAGAGTCTCAAAGAAAGCTGACTTCATGTTTGAGTATTATATTTACATAGGTTGAGTAATTTTTGTATGACAAATCGTTTGGATACGGGATTGCAATGTTAAGAACTCTATGACACAACTTTAATTCTAAACTATTTCCAATGAATCGGATAAAATAGTGACTTTATGGACGAGGTGTCTATAGTGTAAAGAATATTATCTTTCTGACAGTTCAAAAATGTTTATTATCAAAAGGTAGATTACTTTTTTGTTGTTCCTTGAAGGCATTCGTTGTGCCAATCTTAACTGAAATCAGCACGTAAACCTCATTCTTTAAATATAAGCATTGTCTATTAGTGAAAAATATTTTCTATATTTCCGGAGCCTATACCTTTACTGATGATCTATCTTTTGTAGAATCGTTGTCCGACTTTTACCTAGAAGTCTTTAATCTACCTTGGTTAGACTTACTATCGACGCAATATTTTTTTAAGACGATGACCTTTGCGGTTTCTTTTAAGATCTTAAAACTTACGTGTTGCACTTATAAATATTAGTAGAACAAACGCTGTCGAGGGTTGATAAGTGATTTTTTTGTAATCCAAGTTCTACATGCTTTTCTAATTAAGCGCCCACTGCATGACTCCCAAGTTATAATATATATTTGACTAATAATGGCAAAGGAAATACCGACACGTTCGAATACTGGGGGATACAAAAGATCGCCAAGTTTGAATCATTTATGGCAAGCAGCGGCCTGGCCTCCTGGCGACACAGTGCGCGACGTCGGCATATTGCCCGCCCGCTAACGGGTTGAACTTTTATAATTTTTATAAATACACGCTGCTAAATTTACCACGAAGATGTCGCGACGCATTTGAGAAATTTGCCTATAAATGCGGAGTCTAGACGACTTTGACATGTTGCAAGGCGACATTATCGCAGGCGGTCGTTGCTGCAAATTAAACTACAAGTAAAATGTGGCGGCAATATATATTCTATTTGCGGATGTTTGGTGGCAGAGTGCCGCTGGCAATTCGTTTGGCTGTTTCAAAAGATCACTCCGCTGACCACACGGAGTTCGCATCGGATCGGATCTCGAGTTGCCGGACAAGTTAGCCAGTTTTGAGTTGAGCTGCAAAAAAAATCCCTGGCTTCAGAGTCGAACGGCCTTGCAAGGCCTTTTAAAGTTGTTGCACCCGCCTCGTTCTTGTTTCTTTTTATTGTGATTTTGATTGCTCACCAGTATTAATTTTATCCACAGTATAAGCTCCCTAAAAACATCTGTCACTACAATACCTAAAGAGTCCATAAAAGTATTTTCTATTTTACCTTCTTGATAAAAAATACATTTCATAAGGCGTAAGGGAATTATAAGTGAGATATTTTCCTATATACCCACAGGACAATAAAATCAATATTTTACTCTCTTCTATAGTTTCATCTTATAGAAGTTCGACTGTAATTTTCGTACTTGCTTGTTGCTAACTTTTGTCTGTGGTTTTTTAATTGACAGCCAAATGCAGCTAGCAGCGGTCTGAAAACCTGTTTTGCCATTTTTGCATTCGCTTCTTTGGCGCGGTTGGCAAAAGCAATAGGTGTCATAACAACGAGCTGGGGCACGATTCGATTAGATTGCCCTATTACCCATTACGACATGTGCTGCCTGTCGGTCCCTTTTTCTACAATATATCATTATGAATGCCCGAAACTCTACCTGGCTCAATCAGGGCTATAAACTGGATCGACAATTGTAGGAGACGTGTGCCGGCAGCTGCAAGCGAGGCAGCCAACAATAAACCGATCAGAGGATCACCGAAAACGCAGCCAGCAACAGCTGCTGCTCCTGGGACAGGCCCTTATATCCCTATTGTGAAAGGATCGCGCGGCGGCACATGACGTTGCCAGCTGCCGGCGATCAGGGATCCTTTGTGCGAGCTCCTCAGACCACCGACAGCATTTTCGGGGGATGCGTAAGGTGTCCTGTCAGATGGAGAAGCCTTGTCAAGTAATCGGTTCTACCAACCGAATCTTCACTGGAAATTAATTTAAGTTCGAAGATGTCTTAATCTTAGAGGATAAGCTATTTTGTATTTAAATTTAAAGATGATAGAATTGAGTTTAGTCATAAATACACAAGGCAATGCATCGCTTAAATTTAAAACACGTTTTGACTAATTCGAGCCAATGATGTATCATCAATTCCAAATTGGGAAACCAATTATTTTAGCTTAAAGAAGCTGGGTTGCCAAAATTTTTTTTTTCGAAATTTGAAAGGTGCCCATTTT
>JAEIIF010018081.1:0-10414 GCA_018874455.1 Drosophila trapezifrons | reverse complement strand
AAGAACGAGGTTTTTAGCGTGTTAAAAGGGGGATGGAAGCCAATTTGTAACCGTGTAAGATCGAGTTGGTGTTAAGCGAGGGCCAAGTGTATAGTTTATGGAAACGTAGTTCAGTGTATAAAATATATTGGTTTATATACATATATATGTAATGTATAAAATATATTGTTTTATATTTATTTTCCGTTTTCCCATTTCCAGATGGAGCTTGCAATATAGGATGTTCAAAAAGTAAGAATTAATCTATACAACAAAACATCCCTAAAACCCCTTTACATTCCTAATTTTAGCGGACAACGGACTATTGAAATATCAACCTGGCAACGTTTATGATTATGCCTTTGACAGTATTTTAACAATTGGATTGAGTTCGGGTATCGTTAGCGATGCCGATGATACAAGTCTTAAAGTATCTGGATCTGCAAAAATCTTCTCTAAAGGAAATTGTGGGTATGCCTTACAACTTGGCTCGGTAAAAGTAACAAATACTAAGGAATCGGTTGAAAAAAAGATACTGAATAGTATAGCGAAGCCTGTGTCCTTTACCTTGGTTAGTGGTCTTCTGGAACCACAAATATGCTCTGATTCCAATGATCTCGATTACTCTTTAAATATCAAGAGAGGTATTATATCTTTACTGCAATCGGGAATCGAGACCCAGCAGGAAACTGATGTTTTCGGACAATGCCCAACACATACCTCAGTAACCAAGAATGGTAATATAGATACCATAACCAAAGTTCGTGACTTGAACAGATGTTCACATCGGGAACAGATCAATAGTGCTTTAATTTCTGGTAAAATCAATGAAAAAGCCGGAATAACTTCCAGTTTAATCTTACAATCAAACTATATTAAGGAATCAAAGATCGTAAATGGTGTTATAGAGAATGTCCAACTCACGGAAAACTATAAATTTTCGGGAACTACCAAAGGTAATTCTGATATCAGTGCCAAAGTGATCACTTCGATTAAACTAAAAAATAATGGAGGTACAAAAGCTAACTCACCACCTACAGGATCCACTGTACGTAGCGCCATTTTTGAAAAGCCGGAAACTTATTCTTCGAAAAATATAAATGCCTTAAAAACAATTTTATCTGAAATCGTAGAATCTACAGATGATTATGTAAAGAAAGACAGTGCCAAGAAATTTGTCGAGTTTATCCGTCTTCTAAGACAATCGGATGGAGAAACTTTATTAGAACTTGGTACTTTTCCACATCCCAACAAGGTTTTGGCTCGAAAAGTTTACTTGGATGGTTTATTCCGTACCAGTACCTCGGAATCTGCAAGAGTTATCTTGAAACAACTTCCCAAATTTGATGAGAAAGAGAAGATTCTTGCCGTCTTATCCCTAAACCTAGTTGATATTGTGGATAAAGAAACTCTTAATCAAGCTGCCGCTCAACTATCACCGTCAGCTCCGAAAGAGCTGTACCTTTCCGTTGGTAGTTTAATATCTAAATTTTGTTCAAGAAATAATTGCGAAAATGCTCCCGAAATCGAGGCAATAATGAAAAAGTTTTCTGATGGCTTAAAGCATTGCAAACCCAATACGAAAAAGGATGAGGAACGTATTGTTTACATCCTCAAAGGCTATGGTAACGCAAAAAGCTTAGGTGGCACTGCGAAGAGTTCAGGTGCCAACGCCTTAAAGGAATGCGCCTCCGTAGGACGTGCCAATCGCATTCGTATTGCAGCGCTGCAGGCATTCTCCTCACTCCATTGTGATGAAGCCTTGCAAACGAAATCCTTAGAATTACTTAAAGATAACAATGAGGACTCCGAGTTACGTATAGAAGCATATTTGGCTTTAATTTCCTGTCCCAATGGAGAGATTGCCAATCAACTATCGGAGATTGTGAACACAGAGAAAGTCAATCAAGTTGGTGGTTTTATAGCCTCAAATTTAAAGGCCATACGTGACTCAACAGACTCTAAACGTGAACAACAACGGTATTATTTGGGTAATATCCGAGTAACGAAACAATATCCCAAAAACTATCGACGTTATAGTTTTAATAATGAGATTTCTTATAGTCTGGAGACTTTAGGCTTAGGAGCTAGCTCTGATTACTCTCTGATTTATTCGCAGCATGGTTTCTTGCCAAGATCTTCAAGAATTAATGTGACAACCGAGATTTTTGGCACAAACTTCAATGTCATCGAAGCGAGTTTAAGACAAGAGAACTTGGAGAATGTGTTGGAATATTATTTGGGACCCAAGGGATTAATCAACAAGGATTTTGATGAACTGGTTAAGCTTATAGAAGTGGGAAACAATGGAGGAACATCAGCTGGAGGTCGTGCCAGACGCTCAATTGTGGATGAAGCTTCAAAAACTTCAAAGAAATATAAAACTTATGGAAGTAAGAATATACAAGACATAAACTTGGATCTATCCCTGAAGCTCTTTGGTTCAGAATTAGCTTTCTTAAGTCTTGGAGACAATGTTCCTACGACTTTGGATGACATTATTAAGTACTTTTCGGACTCTTTTGAGAAAGCCAAAAAGGAGTTGACTTCCTTTGAAAAGGAATTAGTTTTTAACAACCTTTTCCTGGACGCGGAACTTATATATCCAACAAGTATTGGTGTACCTTTAGAGCTGCAAGCTCAAGGTTTTTCTGCCACAAAAATTGATATAGGGATTAATTTGGATATCGGAGCAATTGTAGAACAAAATTGGCAGAGAGCCAAATATCGTTTTAAGTTTACCCCGAGCGTAGATGTCAATGTTAATCTTCAGATTGGCTTTAATGCTCAAGTGCTCTCTACAGGACTTCGGGTGGTATCAACTGGACATACAGCCACTGGTAATGATGTTACCGTAGCTCTCATCCAAGATGGTGCAGGTTTTAAGCTGGACGTTGATTTACCACGGGAAAAATTGAATCTGGTTAATATACATATTGAAACGGAGCTCTTTGTTTCCGAACAAGACAAACCCACAAAGGGTATAGCGCTTAGAAGTTCTAAGAAAACTAAAAACGCGCAGGCTCAATCCAATGAACTATGCTTCAATCAATTGGAATTCGTGGGTCTAAACCTCTGCATTGAGAGCTCCACAAGCTTGAGTGATATTCAGGGAGGAAGTCAAGGAAAAGATCTTACCGTCTCAGATCAATTTCATCTATCCAAACCTTTTAGTTTTGGAATCACTTTAACAGCGGAACGTAAGTTCACCTTTAATGGTTTACATACAACTTCTGATGGAAGTCAAAAATGGAAATTGGATTATTCAACTCCCGGATCTAAAGTTTCTCATGATACAAGTGTCATTTTCGAACTTGGAACCAAACCTCGAACATATACTAGACTATCTCTTGATAATACCCAGTTCCACTTCGCCATTGAAGGTGGAATAAACAATGATAACCGAGAACTAGTGTTATACGGTCAATATGAACAAGATAAGGTGATCAAGAAAAGTAAAATTGGTCTTAGTAAGAATGGCAATGAGTACAAACCTTTAATAGAGATCCAAGATAATAATGGAGCAATTACAAACTCTGTAAATGGTTATCGTGCTGATGGTAAAATTACTGTGCAGAAAACTAATGATAAAAAAGAAAGATATTCCTTCGAAAACTTCCGTATCTCCAATGGAAATGATGCTCATATCATAGTTAATGGTTGGTCAGATATAGGTCCGAGTACCTTAGCTTCTGAGCTACGTATTTCTTCCGAAAAAGAATCCTACCTAGTTAAAGGTAATTTCAAATTTGAAAATGGTCTTTATGGCGCAGGTTTCTTTATCAACGATGAACGATCACCGGAAAATGTTTATGGTAGCTCCGTACAATTAACAACAGCTGATCAGTCGTATGCCCTACAAGTCATAGGTAAAGCTGCTACTTGGACCATTGATAGTGATACTGATGTTAGTGTTGAAAAGGATGACAGCTCTACCAATCCTTTAAGATCTGGAAAAGTAGTGTCAAGGATAGAGGTTCAAAACAAGAACAAGCAAGTTGGTGGTATAAAGATAACGTCTACATTTGACTCCAATAACTTTGATATTGATGCGGAAATATTACGTGAGCAGAAGATTGGGTCCCTAAATCTAAAATATAAGACCAATCAGCGCACCCCTCAGGATTATGCCTTGGAGGCTAAAGCCACACTTAATACACACTCAATAAATATATTATCTAAAAAAGATTTAAAAAACAATCTATATGTTATTGATAACGCGCTAACCACTAGTTGGGGCACTTCCCTTACCCTGAAAGGTGACCTAAGTCAACGTTATACCCCCCAGGACATTCACATTGATCTGCAGGGAAGTCTTCAATTAACTAACAAGGATAAACCTTCGCAATGGATTCTAAAGGCCATTGGAACACCTGATAAAACCAGCTCGGAATTTAAAGTCACCAGAGATTCTGCAGAAATTGTTAAGGTAAACGGAGAATCTCAACATCCTCAAGATAAAATCACCGCGGTTAAGCTTAATGTAATAGTTAAGAATTTCTTAACTGCCAAGGGAGACTTTCGCGTGGCGAAAAATGGTAAGGGAGAGCTCTTAGCCACCTTTGAGACCCAGAAAACCGAACCCAAACATAAACTTGAAGTTGATTCGAAATTTCACATACTGAATCCCAAATATGATATCGATACAACCCTTACCTTGGATGGCGAACAAAAGCTACACTTTAAATCGGAGAATACCATTGATAAGACCAAGTTTACGACCAGAAATGTAGCTGAAGCCAATGAAAAGAAGCTAAGTTTTGATGCAAATGGCAGTGTTAAAGGTGAAACCCGTGAAAATGGTGAATTACAAGGTGGTTTTACCTTCACAACACCATCAGGACGCATCATCGATGGTAGTGTTAATAGGAAAGTGTCTACAATCTCCAAAACTGGTATTACTCAAGGAAATATCGAAGCCAAAATTAGTGATACATCATCGGGAGGTAAGCGTTCTTTAGCGTTCAAGGGAAAGCTAGATCGCTGGAATTCTAAAACCAAAGAATTCTCAGTAAATAGTAATTTAGTATTTACTGATTTAGATGGTCAAAAATCGGAGTTAAACTACCAAATCAAACAACAACCCAAAGGTGATGCTAAAAATTTAGACTTCAACCTAAAAGTTCAGGGTAAACCACTAAATGAGCCCGTTGATGTGACCTTTGTACTAAGCGATTTTAGTCCTCAGCGCGGATCTGTAAGTCTGTCCACTAAATACGGTGACATCGTAACACTCACTTTAAATGGTAATTTTAATAATAACAATCAGAAAATCTATGAGCTTGAGGCAAATCTAAGCGTTCCCAAATCGAACCTTAAATTCGTGAACATTAAGAGTCATGGCAAGCTATTAATGCCTTTGGCACCCGACAGTGTGAACGTTGGAAAATATGACGTCGTTTTCTTTGTGGACGCAAAATCAGGTCAAGGACAATATGCACGAATCAACACGTTATGGCAGGGAACTGCAAAGGCTGGAACTTACGAATTTGAATCTCAAACGAATAATATGCAATCCCCATTGAAATTTAATGGTAATTATCAAAAGAATAATGAACAAAGGGATAATAATGGTGACGTTGTTACTGGTAATCAAAAATATATATTTAATGGACAATATGGAGAAAAATATCTGAAAACGGAAGCTTTTATTTCCTATGGATCTGATAAAACGGAGCTAGCTTATAAACTCGATACCAGTTACGAAAATGCCAGGGAAATAGAAGTAAATATTCAGAGTGAAAAGTCCCTTGATGATTCTACGTTCTTGGTAAAAGTTTTAGCTAAATATTCAGAGAAATCATATGGTTTGGATACAAAATTATATCGGTCAGCCCATAAAAAGGGTATTGACGCCCGACTAAGTTTACCAAAGGAAAAACCCATTGTTTTTACCAGCATTGTGGAAATTTTAGGCGAACGTAAGGCCAAAGTAATCCTGCAAATCGATAACCTCGCCGAACTGGATCTAAAGTTAAACGGCGAAGCTTCGTACAACAACATTGATGACTTCTATATCATTGGAAGCTGGAACTCCAAGAAATTAAATCTCAATAACTACGAACTTGAAGCACGTGCTCAAGGTAAAAACCTTAAAATACAACTTAAGAATGTAGACAATGTAATATTTTCGGGTACAGCCACTTATTCATTGAAGAAAGAACAAAATAAATCAGTCATAGATGGCCAAGGTCAAGTCCAATATCAAGGTAAAACCCAATCTGGTAATTTTAAATTGACACGTCAACATTATGACTTAACTACCGATAAAGAAGTTGGTTTCTCGTATACCTTAAATGGTAATTTTGGTTCGAAAAATGGTGTTTCCACTATAAAAATCACAAACAAGGAGTTCAATACAAAATTCTCTATTTGCGAAGAAAAAAAACAGTGCACAAATATCCAAATTCAATCTCTCGTGAGCATCGACGACATCAAATTGGATGGTATTCAACATTCAACATTGATCTTAATTGATCTTCGTGAACTGGGTTATCCCTATGAATTTGAACTGAAGTCTCAAAATACACGTCAAGGTCTTAAATATCAATACCATCTGGATAGCTTCATAGTGTCGGGTAACAATTTTAAGTACCAATTCACTGCCAACGTACAACCTTCGTCATCTATTGTGAAGTTAACTTTACCAAAACGTCAATTAGTATTGGAAACAGCTCAAAAAATACCAAACAACGGCAATGTCTTTGGTCATTATGAACAATCAATTGCTTTCTTTATCGATAAATTGAATCGTCCCGATGATGTGGCTCGTTTATCGGCCATTATCAATGTATCAGGAAAAGAGCGCGTTGCCCTCAACGCTCAAGGCATGTTCAAAGTGGAACATCCAAGTATACGTCCTTTGAGCATATCAGGACGTTTTGATGGTAATCTTGATCAGCAAATATTGAACTCAGAAATCATATTCGATATATTCCGATTGCCAGAACAAAAGTTGATAGCAACCAGCGAATTACGTAACTTACGTCCAAAAAAAGGTATACAATTTTCAACAACTTCAAATGTCAAGTCTTTGGGACTTCAATTCCAATATGAGGTTATTGGTACCGCCGCCGTAAATACTGAAGCTCAAGAGTTTAAATTTAACCTCGATCTTAATAATGGAAAAAACAACTTGAAGGCAACCTCTTTCTTAAATAAAGAAAAGGTGGAAATAACTTTGAATGAATCAAATAACCAAATTTTTCAATTCTTTGGTGACTTAAACAAACAAAAACGTTCTGCAAAATGGAATTCAAAGTTACAAATTCTGAATAAGAAGCCCCTCGAAATTACTGGCGAATTCCAACCCACATTTGCCAAGATATCGTTGAAACGTCCAGATCTTATCGATAGCAATGCGGAAATAAAATTGGGCAAGGAATTCCGATTTGATATTTCGGGTAGCGGAAAGCCACTACTTAATGGACGTGTGGCTTTAGATCCTACTAACTTTTTGCAAACTAATTATGTGGCTAACGAGGAAAATGTTAAAGAATTTTTGGTAAGCGAGTATTCTCGTTAGGTAGAGCCGTAAGAAATTCCGATAATACATATATTGAAGTAGATTTTTTTTTTTCAATTTCTAAAAAAAAACAATATAAATTTGTCGGCATTTTCCAGCTCTACTTTTTTTTTAGTTTTCTAATTCTTATTTATTACATTAAAATCTTTTATTTCAGGTTAATGTCGAATCGGATGTTAACAATGACACCGAAGAAATTTCGCGTAATATCAGAACGAAATTTGATCAATTAAAACAGGATATTGAAACAAACATCAAGTTGGCAAGAGATTCACGTCCCGATTTTTCGAAATTCAAGGTTAAATATGATGAAAATGTTAAGGCTTTCATTCAAGAGCTCGAAACGGATCCCTCAATTTCACCGATTATCAATGGAATGTAAGTATATATATATATATATATAAATCTATATAAAATAAACTTTAATATAATCTAAAGCTCTATAAGAAGGCAAAACTTCGGTTTATATATGTATTTCCCAGCTATTAGATACAGCTTTTAAAAATATCAATATGTTTGCATATAGACTAAAACATTTTTTATTTGCAGTCGCACGCTGTTTGAAAAGTTCTCTGGAATAATTGACCAATGGACAATAACTGCCACAGAAGCATACGAAAAAATACATAAGTCTTTGGCTGACCTCTTTGACAAGTTGCAAGCTCTGTGGAAAGACTCTCTACTTAAAGCATGGGAAGAATTCTATTTAACAGCAACGAAATTAATTACTCAATTGCGTAATGAAATAATCACAGTCTTCAGTAAGGCATTTGAAAATAGTTTGGCAACACTGGAAAAATATGGACCAGTGCTGAAAAACTATAGTAAGGCAATTGCTGAATTTTTAAAGCCATTAAATGAGGCTCTACAAGAATTAATTAAAGTTGTCTCGCATGCTGTCGAAGAGATAAATGATGAACTTAAAAAGTACGCTGCAAATATTCCAACGTTTGAAGCAATTGGCAAAGAATTTAATGAAAAGATTAAGAGTCTAAAATTAATCGAAAAAACTATCGAGTTTGTGAACAGTCTGTTTGAACAATTGAGTATTTTGCCACAAACGCAAGAGACAACGGAGTTTTTGCAAAAACTACACGTTTATTTGGATGCGAAGCTTAAAAAGGAAACAATTAATGACGAACAAATATTGGAAGAACTTAGCGAGCTTCTACTGAAGGCTATTCGCTCCATTTGGGTATCGATAAAAAGTACAGTTCCATCATCTACGTCATCGGCACATGCTATCGATTTCCAAACATGGTTTGCTTCGCTTTCATATTCTTTCGATAACTTTGCCGTCATACCAACATTACTATCATTCCGTCTAAGCCCATTGAACTATTTATTAAATGAGAAATGGGAAGCGGTATTTACCAAGGAATGGTTAAACTCATGGATATTCTTCAATGACTTTGAAATAAGAGGTCATATCGTTGATGGTTCGCATATATTCAGTTTCGATGGTCAGCATTTCGCTTATCCGGGCAACTGCCGTTATATCCTGGCTCAAGACAGTGTGGATAATAATTTCACTGTTATTGCTCAGCAGTCAAATGGAAAACTTAAGGGTATGTCTCTGATTTTATACCAAATTTCTAAAAATATCTTACAAATTAATTACACTTTATAGGTATTACACTTATCGATCGAGATGGTAACTATGCCGAAGTGTCGGACACTCTGGCCTTAAAGCTAAATGGAAATGCTGTGGAATATCCACAACACGTATCAGGTATACATGCTTGGCGTCGCTTCTACACAGTGCACTTACACTCGGAGTATGGTGTAAGTGTTGTTTGCACCACAGATTTGAAGGTATGCCACGTCACTGTTAACGGCTTTTATACAAGCAAAACGCGTGGGCTGCTCGGCAATGGAAATGCTGAGCCATACGATGATTATTTGCTAATTGACGGTACCATCACTGCAGACTCAACAGCTCTTGGTAACGATTATGGCGTTGGAAAATGTCCAACTGTCTCATATTCAGTTGATCCCACCGTTCCACGGTCGGAAATCTGTAGCGAAATCTTTGGCATTGAATCGTCACTTGCTTTGCATTTTCTTACTGTGGATTCGCGACCTTATCGCCAGGCTTGCGATATTTCTGTAGCAAAACTTGCCGAAAAGGATAAGGAAGCAGGTGCCTGTGTATTTGCCTTGGCTTATGGTTCCGCCGTAAAGCAAATTAACAAATTTGTGTTATTACCTACACGTTGCATCACGTGTTCGGGACCCCAAGGCCAACGCGAACTAAACGATGAGTTCACCGTTAAATTGCCCAGCAACAAGGCAGATATTGTGTTTGTCGTTGACATAAATGTAACTCCGCCAGTGTTAAACAACTTGATAGCACCTGCCATCACTGATCTGCGTGAATCCCTGAAAAGTCGCGGCTTTAGCGATGTACAAATTGGTGTTATTGTTTTTGATGAAACAAAACGTTATCCCGCCTTGCTGACAAGTGATAATGGAAAAATTAATTACAAAGGCAACGTGGCCAACGTTAAACTGAATGGGATAAAGAATTTCTGTGAAAATTGTGTAGATCAAATTGTTACAGAAAAGCGAATTTTGGATATTTACAATTTATTGAAGCAATTCGTGAATAGTGTTGTCCCGCAAGCCGATGAAAAAGCATTCCAATTGGCTCTGGATTATCCATTCCGTGCCGGCGCTGCTAAGAGTATCATTGGTGTGCGTCACGATTCGTTGGAATATAAAAATTGGGTGAGTAATTTTTGTAAGGCTTATATTGCAGCTGAATCCTAAAATAGCGTTCACCCAGAGTAAAAAACGAGACAAATGATTGGTGTATTTTTATTTTATGTCATAAACCGTGTTACTTTTGAAAAAAAAACAAGAAAGGAAGCTAACTTCGGTAAACCGAAGCTTGGATACCCTTGCAGT
>JAEIIF010018065.1:0-10362 GCA_018874455.1 Drosophila trapezifrons | reverse complement strand
GAGGGACATGCTCTAAAGATTCATTCGCCTCCATTCACAGTCACTGGCCGACAATGAATGCCTGGAGACGGTGAGCTTTCGCAAGTCCAACATCGGAGACAAGGGATGCGAGGTGGTCTGCAACACGGCCAAGTACCTCAACCACATCGAGACCTTTGACCTTTCCGAGTGCGGCCTAACCTCCAAGGGAGCTGAACACGTGGCTGATATGATGAAGGTAAGTTACTCCTGCTCTCAGAATATACTTGATATTTTTACCCCCCTCACCAGATGCAAAAGATCACTCGCTTCACCGAGGGCTGGGAGAAGTCGCTGCGCTATCGCAGCGTGGACGTGAACACGATCGGCGGACTGCGCAACATCTTGCTGGCCAATAATCCGGAGCTGGGCGACGACGGCGTCCAGTTGATAGCCGAGGTCCTCAAGGAGGATGCCTGGATAAAGAGTAAATAGCGATTTAATGAGCGCTAGTCCCTGCCTATAACTGCCACCTAATCCCACAGAAATCGACATGGAGGGCTGCGGGTTGACGGACGTGGGCGCCAACATGATCCTAGACTGCCTCGATCTCAACACGGCCATCACCGAGTTCAATGTGCGCAACAACGACGGCATCAGCAAGTTCCTGCAGCGCAGCATCCGCGACCATCTGGGAGAGCCCGCTGATGAGAAGCAGGAGCCGGAGTACGACCTCAGCTGTGTCAACGGCCTGCAGAGTTTGCCCAAGAACAAGAAGGTAACCGTGTCCCAGCTGCTGGGCCACATCAAGACACTGGAGGAGCAGCTCTCCTTCGAGCGGACGCTGCGCAAGAAGGCCGAGAAGCTGAACGAGAAGCTGAGCCACCAGCTGATGACCACCACTTCCCACAACGTAATCCACGAGAAGGGCATGGATGCTGCCGGCCATCCGCACATGGCCAACGACTATGTGCGCATCGAGTCCACGCAGGAGGTGATCAAGGAGTGAGTTGACTCTCTTATCCAGCGTGCTTAGAGATCTCCTAATCTCGTTGGTTCCTCCTTAGTTCCCAGAGCTACCGCCAGACGCACTTCAACCGGCTGGTGAACAGTACGGTCACCAGTCCGGAGGTATCGCCCCGCAGCGATATTGCCACGCTGCGCAAGGAGCAGCAGCTGCAACAGCAGCTTAAACAGCAATCCCCTCACATGCAGATGCAACATCCGTCCTTGGATCAGCAGCTGAGGACCCTGCACGAGGTGGAGGAGCTGGAACCGCCGGAGGAAAGCCAATCGGAGACGGAGGAGGAGGAGGAGTCGTACCAGGAGGAGCAGCCATACCAGCAGCATACGCATCGCAAACAGCTCCAGGTGCGCAAGGTGCGCAGCGAGATCAAGTATGTGGAGACCAACACCAAGGAGGCAAAGGCCAAGAACCACGAGTCCAAGTCGGATCACGAGTTTGCCAATGAGCGCGATGTGAGTGTTTAAACGATATATATTTATATTAAGGTTCTTAGATGCTTCTAAAGCCCGATTCCAGATTTTAAATCTTGTTGCATACTTTTCAGCCTCATCTTTATTGCTTTCAAATCTACAAAGACCTCTATATCCTTTTCTTCCCCAGTTCAAGCTAAATCCTGCCGTGCAGTTTGAGACGGACATTGGCGACAGTGCCATGGTGAGTCCTGGCAAGCGTTACGACGGCTCTGGCGATGCCGACTACGACTATGCCTACGAGAGGGAGCAGCACTCGGCGAAGCGGGGCTACGAGAACGGTTACATGGGCGATGGCTGCGGCCGGAGCATGCCTAAGCACTCCGGACTTGTTGAAGCCCTGACCCAGAAGCGTGGCGGTGGCGGCGGCGGTGGCGATGGCCATGTGGCCCAGTTCGTCAACAGTTTGGAGCGCAAAGCCGGGGCCAACGCCAAGACGGGCAGAAAGCGCCACAAAGCCAAGGCAGAGGAGTCACTGCAGGTACAGGTCAGCGAGATGCACATGGAGAGCTACATGTCCAACTACGAAGAGTATTCCACCACCGATGGCACGCTGGACAATTCGGACAACTCGGAGGCGGAGACCACGGACGCCACGTTGCGCGCCGGCTCCGAATCCGGTTCCGGCAAGTTCACCCCCATTCAGGTCTTCACGCGACGCAAGGATACGGAGTCTGCGTCCATGCCACCTACGGATGGTGGCGGCGACGGCGATGCAGGTGGTGGGGAGAAGCAACTATCTCCCCGCGCCGCCTACCTGGCGATGCAGCACCAGAAACGAAAGCAGAACTCGTCGTAGGAGCGCTTCTCCACATTACAGCAGCAGCGGGTAGCGGCAACACCTCTGCACAGGCTAAGTACCACCAACCAACTCGATCCGACGTGGATTCCCCCACTGGGAGGACTAAATTTGCAGTTGTCGTACCCCCAGGACACCCACTTTGCACGTGTCCGTTCCGTTCCGCCATCTGCAAAGCTGTGCCAAATAAAAATGTACAAAAACATAAATTTTGGGCACACCCGATTGCCATTAAAGATTTACCATATTTGTGTGCTCTACGAGAGGCTATTTTTTTCTATTTATTTTGTGGGATTATCTTTGTGGAATACATAATGTGCTGCGTCTGATTAAGATTTTAGTTACTGATTACTGGTTAAAGTTCAATTGGATCAAGTAATTAGCTTTATGGGATATATTTATGTCAAATTGTAAGAGCAACAGCTTAACCGCCGAAGCCGTAGAGGGTGCGTCCCTGGCGCTTGAGGGCATAGACCACGTCCATAGCAGTCACAGTCTTTCGCTTCGCATGCTCCGTGTAGGTGACAGCATCGCGGATAACGTTCTCAAGGAATACCTGCCGAAAAATGGTTTTATTAACTAGTACTTTCCAGCATCCGCAATTACTCACCTTGAGCACACCGCGAGTCTCCTCATAAATCAAGCCGGAGATACGCTTTACACCGCCGCGACGGGCCAAGCGGCGAATAGCGGGCTTGGTGATGCCCTGGATGTTATCACGGAGCACCTTGCGATGACGCTTGGCGCCTCCCTTTCCCAATCCTTTGCCTCCCTTGCCGCGTCCAGTCATTTTTAAGAGTCAAGAAAATTTGCTGTTGAAGATACCTGCGGAAAAGTAGATACGCAATTAACTGTAAAGCGACGCCATGTTTGCGGGGCGAAAAAGAGAGTTTGGCACTGAAAACTCCCTTTTAAGCCCATATTTTAGATGAAAAGTTATGTCTAAGGATGATAGGCTCTATTTCAATACTTTAACTTGCAATTCCAGCCCTCTTTTATTATTATTTACTTGTCTTTCGGCAGCAACAAAAACTCACCTCAAGAAAATTCCAGTTAATGTTTGTGCACTCTAGAAACATTTAATCCCCACCTTTAAGTGGGACCAGTTGCAGGGAAAACTGACACTTTATCTGACGAATTTTAGTAAGTAATCGGAAAACCCGGCGGGCACACTGCAAAAAAATAAAAAACCGAAAGACGTGCTCGCTTAAAAAACGCTGGAAAAGCAGGCCCGCAGACCTGTAAAAACAGCAAAGTGCAGTGCGCCCGTGCTTTCCACTTGTGCGCCGGTGAAAAGTTATTAAATCGCGCGGAAAACGCTTGGGAAATCGGTGAAAAATGCGCATGCAAGCAGCGTGTGGCCAGCAAATCCGCTGCGTACCCACACACTCGCACCCACACACATAGTATACACGAAAAGAGTGCAGTGCATCGTGCTAGAGGGAGAGGGGAAGTGCGAACACAACAAATCCCAACCAGAACTGTGTGCCAAAAAAGAAATACATAAAAAATAGTGATATACTCACTACTCCGCAATTGTATCTGAGCAAACAAGGCGTATACGTAATACGTAGTGCTGTAAACAAGTTAGAGCGATAACGCATAGCAATGTCCAACAAATACGATCTGCTGCTTTATCTAACGGCGCAGCTATTGCTGGGTATGTATTGCGCGCGTGCCTGTATGGGTGGCCCTTATTGGCGCCTTAATTCCGGGGTGTCACTGTTGTCAATAACAAATACTATATCCCCTTCGGATTTCTGTAATACTATCTGCTTTCGCTGCTCTATACAAATGTTTTAGACGCGTGCGTGATTTCATAAGCATGCCCACTATTACTTTATTAATATCACATGGCTACGGGAATGGATAAACGGGGGGTATATGGGCTTGGCGTTCAGCTTGCTACACTTTTCGGCTTCACATCGCTACTTAAATGGATATGCGGGTTTAGATAACAGTAATGCCAAAATATAGGTTTTATGCAAGCAACAACTTATATTCTTATTTTTTCATCAACTTTTATTGTTTTTATATCCTAGAGATAATAGAGATAAAACAGGCAAAGCACGATAAAAGCTATGATAAGATATTAAACACAGTATCAGAGGTTCCACGCAATATATATACTTCTATGTTTAAATTTAGTAATTTATGCATTCTTTAATACATTTTAAGGTTAAGGAATGCCGAAGTCGTGTTCAAGTTTCGAATTCTTACTTAATAATATACAAACATAAAGGAAAAAGTTTTCATTTAACCGATTTAACCCAGACAGACCATATTGAATTAGGTATTCACAGTTAAGCCCCTTAAATACCTAAAATACTCCTTTACAGGGTATTCAGTAGATCGGATATCCTGTTATTCCAATCCATATCCATGCATGTGTGTGTGTGTTTGTACGCTGAGCATTTCTTTGAATGGATTGCGCTGCATTAGAAACTTGTTGTTGGATGGCGGATTCTGGTTTCCCTCTCTTCCTTCCCATCCCCTACTCTCCTGGCCACCTTCTCCATCTCTCACTCACTCTCTCTTACTGTGGCGCAATGCGCTCTCTTCCCTGTTGCTGTTGTTGTTGTTTCGGTTCCTGCTGCTGTTTCCTTTTTTTTCCCCACAAGCGCCACTTTAAAACCCATCCCTTTCTGTGTGCATAATGTGCCTGCTTATGTATCTACTTTACTATAAAGCATGTGCACGCTTACGAGCCCCAGCACACACACACTAACACACAGAGCCAGCGATCCGATTACCCCGAAAGGACAGTGGAGCACAACTGTATTGTTGCCAATAAAGTGATGAAGTCGAAACATTATAATAAGCTCTTCCGATTTCCGTATAAATATATAAATATTTTTTAAATTGTATTTCACTTTTTTTTTAATAGTTACATCTTAAAAGCTTGAATTTTTTTTAAAATAATTACGTCAGCTAATCTGGCATAGGCATAGGCTCTCAACTTCGCCAATGCTAATTAATGTAGGGGGCCTTCAAATTAGTAAACTCTGTGTTTTGACTGTCACCGACTTAGAACTTTTAATTATTTTGTGGAGTGACCCAGATGAACTCGTTAGCACGAGATTGGGCCCATCGTGCAGGCAGTGCATATCCGTGCATTGGGGCCATGCCCACTCAAAGGCTGGTGTGTGGCCAGTGGGGCTAATTCCGTGCCCGGATGGGGTGGCTTTCAATGGCAGAGGGTCCCCAGCTTAGGAGCCGACTCCCCTCCTTGTGGGCATGCGATATGTGTACAAAGGATAGCGCCCACAAAGAGTTATCCCCATCCCTGCTTTTCTAGAGAGGAGGGACCCCATTCCCCAAATGTATACTCGGCTTTATTTTTGCCCCTCCCTTTTGAGCGCATCTAACCGATAATTCCATTAACTTTGATCTCTTAATCGGGTTTATCCCAAGGCGTTTTGAGTTTTCTGTGATTAAATATTCGATCAATAATAATTTTGGTAATTTTTTAGCCTGCTGCCTGATAGGGATCCAGGGATCCATCCTGCCCGAGGGTCACCACAACATCGTCTGTGAGCACTTTGACGAGAAGATGTGCAACACAACCCAGGACTGTGAGACGCGGATCGAACACTGCCAGCTGGAGCCGGACAAGTTTCCCAGCTGCTATGTGCTGTGGAGCACCAACGAGACAACGGGTGAGCCTAGTGGCAAACGAGTATTTTTGCCGGAATACTGATTACATTCTCATTTCCTCCGTTCCCCTTTAGGCGCCATGCGAATCAAGATGAAGGGCTGCTTCACATATATGCACGAGTGCAATCAGACGGCGTGCGTGACCGGGGAGCCGCGGCAGGAGAACATCTTCTTCTGCTGCTGCAAGGGATCGCGCTGCAATTCCGACCACAAATATATTAAAACCACAACAGAGGCAACCACGCAAGGTGAGTTCTGGTTGGGGATTCGTTTTCGGTCTAGGTTTACTGCGTGGATTCGGATTTGTCTTGGCCGTGTTTACCCCAATTTTGTTTATTTTTCCGTTTGCATATTTATTTATTTTTTTTGTTTGCTTTTGTTACTCGTTTTTTATTGCATCTTCAAGTTGCATGAGGGGGAGGCCTTCACTTTTCCCATAAAATCCCTCGCCTGCCCATCCGAGGCAGCGTTTTTCGTGTTAACGAACTCTCGACGCGAAGTGGCGCCCGTTCCCCCACTTTTTTTTTATATTCCTTTTTTTTTTTTGCCTCTACAGGCCCAGCAACCCCTTTTGGAGCAGCATGTGTTGCAATTTCTGCCCTCCTGTGCACGTTCGTTGGTTCGTTTTTATTTTTATAGTTAGGTACGAGTGTCGAGTATCGAGGGGTATATGGGATATAGTCGACTAGGTGTAAGGGGACCCGTTTCCGTATGATTATGTGTTATTCTTTGGTCCTGGGCAAAGGGTTGTTGGGAGAGTAGATAAATTACTTAAAGTTAGATTGATATTTCATTTATTTTGAAAGGTATGTAATGTTCTTGTCTTAAAGGTAGTCAGTAAAAAGCAGCTTGTAGTATGTACAGTTCATAGTCATAATTATGCATAAGAACCCCAGGTATTTCATAGTCTGTTGACTTCCCTGACTTGCTTTTATTTTTGGGGTGTTGCTGCCTTTGCCTTTGACTTCGGGAGTTTCCGAACCCTGTGCTGATGCTGCTGGTGCCTGCCAGAGCGTCTTTTGTGCCCTGCGCTTTGTTGTTTTGTTCTTGGGCCTTAGCTTGCTTTTATCTCGAAACAAAATGAGGGGAAAAAGAGATGCGAAATTGGGGGCGAACTTTCGTTTTTTGGTTTTCGTTTTGCCTTTTATATGGCCACCCCATCATGCAGGCACTACTGCCTGCTGCCACTCGAGATGTTGTTCACCTGTGGCAAGCCAGCGATTAAAGCCCTCTTTAATATTCTCGCTCCCGTGTGTGTCCTTGCAGTGCCCAAAGAGAAGACGCAGGATGACAGCAATTTGATGTACATTTACATTGGCACCTCCATCTTCAGCGTGCTGATGGTCATTGTGGGCATGGGACTGTTTCTCTACCGACGTCGCAAGCAGGCGCACTTTAACGAGATACCCACGGTAAGTAAAATGTCCTGCTTTTCATTTGTTCTATTAACTCATTACCTCTTTCCTTTCCAGCACGAGGCGGAGATCACCAATGCCTCGCCACTGCTGTGCAACCGTCCCATTACGCTGCTGGAGCAGAAGGCCAGCGGCCGGTTCGGTGATGTGTGGCAGGCCAAGCTGCATGGCCAGGATGTGGCTGTCAAGATCTTTCGCATGCAGGAGAAAGAGTCGTGGACCGCGGAGAATGACATCTACAAGCTGCCACGCATGCGACACCCGAACATCCTCGAGTTTCTGGGCGTGGAGAAGCATATGGATAAGCCGGAATACTGGCTGATCTCCACGTACCAGCACAATGGATCGCTGTGCGACTACCTCAAGTCGCACACCATCACCTGGCCAGAGCTGTGTCGCATTGCCGAGTCCATGGCCAATGGATTGGCCCATTTGCACGAGGAGATCCCTGGCTCAAAAGCAGAAGGACTTAAGCCGTCGATAGCTCACCGGGACTTCAAGTCCAAGAATGTTCTGCTCAAGGGTGATCTTACTGCCTGCATAGCGGACTTTGGACTGGCCATGATCTTCCAGCCGGGCAAGTCGTGCGGCGACACCCACGGCCAGGTGGGCACCCGTCGCTACATGGCGCCAGAGGTTCTCGAGGGTGCCATTAATTTCAATCGAGATGCGTTCTTACGCATAGACGTCTACGCCTGCGGCTTGGTTCTCTGGGAGATGGTCTCGCGGTGTGACCTCGCCGGACCTGTGGGCGAGTTCCAGCTGCCCTTCGAGGCGGAGCTGGGCCAGCGACCCACGCTGGACGAAGTCCAGGAGAGCGTGGTGATGAAGAAGCTGCGTCCGCGCCTGCTCCCCGCCTGGCGTGCGCATCAGGTGAGTTAATGGTTTTTGATTAAACTCCAAACTAAGCTAACCTTAAAGATCGATTTGTTAATAATGTTCCTTTATTTTTTACAGGGCCTAAATGTGTTCTGTGACACCATGGAGGAGTGCTGGGACCACGACGCCGAGGCCCGTCTCAGCTCGTCGTGCGTGATGGAGCGCTTTGCGCAGCTCAACAAGTATCCGTCGGCTCAGCTGCTGATCAAGAACATCACCAACATTGACGATGCCAAGGAGTCGACGAACTGTTTATAGAAGCGGTACTAAGCCACAGGCCATCTCTAGCGGTGTCTGTGGCTGGCCAGCAAATCAAAGGAAAGCCCTTCTCGCTTGGCAGTCGATCGATAGTTTGATAATAAAGCGCGGATCGTCACCGATCGTTGGCAAGCCAATACCAGATAATGTCTTTAGGATAAAGATTTTGTTAATCGAAAAAAGTCGACACACAGCCATGATCTTGCATCCGTTGGACGTGAGTTGGGACATACATATACACTGAGCAAAACAGAACAAAGAGTGTTGGAGCGTGGCGCTATGTGCATAGAGATGTGTTGGTAACTCATCCCACATTGACTTCATTGACTGATAAACATACATAGATTTATAAAATAACGATGCATATAACGTACAATTTGTTTGAAGAAGATTATTGTCTAGCCTCTTTAACTATAGCTATTATTTCCCTTATGCGCAATGGATCGTTGTCACCATGTAGTCATAAGTTTAATATTAATTTCCATATAATTTCTTTATAATTTCCTTACATTTTAAATTGTAATATTACTTTTACTTTGTAGTAGTCGTAACATTTTCATTTCTGTGTTTTAATGTTGTATTTTGAATAAAAGAAAATACTTGAAACTTCTTCCTAATCAGCCTGTTTTATGATTTGTATTTATTTCTTTACTTTCCAAACGTAGTGCCAACGACCCTCAGAAATCACTTAGGCATAATAAATGTGTAATTATTGTAATTGTATTCTAATTCTACTGGACAGTACAAGCAAACACCTGAAGTTTTCAAAGGAAAGTTTCTTTTTAACGAGAATCTAACTTAAGCGCGTATTAAATTTAGATATAACCGATATACTCTTTATAAACACACTCGAACACACAACAAGAACAACAGCATAGGCACATGAAACACACACTCAGTCTTAGCAGGTTTATACGAAGCACACATCTTAAATCTTAAAGTCTTATTGAATATTCAGCTCTTAAGAATAAACCAGGAGTAAGTATGTTAAATATTGTTATGCAAAGATATCCAGGATAAAGCAGGTGTATCTCGATATCTATAAGAACTGTAAGAGATTCTTTCGAGTTCATTTAAAACTTGTTTTGCGCAGCATCTGAAATATACTTCTCAATTCACACTTAAGATATCAACTAAAGCAAAATATACACAACACAACACGAAACAAAAAGAAACAAAGCTTCATTACCTGATTTTTTTGAGCAACTTACAAGAAGAAATAGTTTACAAGCGAAACACATTAATCTAACTAATAGAACAAATTTTGTTATGCTGTATTTAATTTGTATAATTTCGACTTGGTGCTGGAACAGATCATTACAACATCAAAAACCATGATATAATAATAATAAGAAGAGAATTCAAACACGAAACAGTATTCGGAGAGCGAGGAAAATATTAAATATATATATTTAATCAAAGTAGTTTGTTACACATATCAAAATGCTACATTGGATCGATAGAGGAAGAACAGTAAAGCTCATTTATAGGACGGATGGCAGAGAACTTTTTATAATATTATACAAGACAACGGCAATTTTGGTATATTTTTTATGCATTTCACAAGACATCAAGAGGAGGAAGCAAGAGTTTGATCATGCAAATGTTTTTAAAACATCCCATTTTTGAATATCATCCAGCAAAGTTTTATAAAAACCCCCGTAAGTGACAACATATATACGAAATGATTGCAAGTCATGTTAATAAGAGTAAAATTTATGAATAATAATGAGAATCTTTGATAATAATGGATTTAAAATAAATAAGCAAATGTTTGATTAACAAACCCGAAACTGCCTTTTCCTTTTGGTGTTACGATACTGTATTAAAAACTTTATGGATTAGAGTTTTCATTAGAGGCTTGACAGCAACCATAGCATTTTACGTAAGTGCGAGCAA
>JAEIIF010018045.1:0-15524 GCA_018874455.1 Drosophila trapezifrons | reverse complement strand
TACAAACTTCGGTTTACCGAAGTTAGCTTCCTTTCTTGTTTTTATATGAAGTTTTCCGCTAGCGAAATTTTTTCGTCGATGTTAGTACTAGGCTTGACGTGGAAATAAAAGAAACAAAACATAAAGAAGATGTAAAAAACTTTGGAGATCTTTTGAAAATATTATGTTGCAACCTTTAAATAAATTAGGCAAGCTGAGTAACAAATAAGCAAAGAAAATACCTTAATTTTGTTTTAACCAAGACATAAAAACTCAGTTTACAAAATATATTTAAGCTAAGAAAATAGCTAAAGACAATTTGTAAAAAATAAGAATGTTAGTAAGAGTATTCACTGTTTATTTTTTTAACTGCTACCAAAAAAACAAGAAAAAATTCATAAAAAATACTTGGAATACAAAGATTCTTAGATACTTTTTATATAAGCTCTAAAGATAAACATTCCAGAGATTAATCAGAAATCGCGGCATTCCAATGCTGCAAATAGCTAACATAGCCCCTGATCGGTTTCCTTCAAGTGCTTGATCAGCACTTCTTGTTCTTCTTCTTTTGATGGCTCGTAAATTCTGGAAATACTTATATGCCAAGCCGGGTGGAGAGCCGGGGAGAGCATCTGCGGCTTCTTAACTTTGACTTCTGCCTGCCACTGAATCACCAGTTGGCTTCACCATTATCGTGCCGATGATCAGCGCTTTATGTGCATGTACGAGTAAGCTATATAGGCATTATATATACACTCGTACATATGTATGATCGTGCCCCACTTGAATGGTGCTGCACAAACCGCACCCGCTGGAAAGGCCCGCACTCTCCGCGTCGCTTCGCGGACAACAACTCATTCAGCGGCAGCAGGCAATTCGCCAGCGACGCTAAGTAAATTGATTCTTTAATTGTCGAGAATTGGTTACGAGTTGGCTTAACTCGCTCTTGCCGGCACAGAGTGAGTTCCCAATGTCCCCGATGTCCCCCCCGCCGCTGGCCCACCCACTCCACAAAGCCCCCATCTGTGTGCAGTGGATGCAAGCGAATCGAGCGAGTACATGAATACCAGGCCAGGGCACAGCGAGCACAGACAGATCGGATGAGTCAGCCGGGTCCAAAATAAATACCCGGGCCTCCGTCGAGCAGGAATTTCTGCACAGACAAGGGCAGGGCCCTCGCACCACGCCACTCCCACCTCCGTTCACTATTGGTAAGTTTATACGAGGTTCAATTCATGCAATCAATTCAGGAAAAGTGTGATCACTGATCAGCACATACAAGTTGACTAAAAACCATGTAAAATGTATTGAAACTCAATTAAAAAATAGTTCAGAAGTTAAACCTAAGGCCTGAGCATAAAAAGAAGATCATTCCTGCTTAGACGTATTCAAGAACCTTTGAAATACATAAAATTCTTCGCATAAACTTGCCATATGCTATGCCACCTTCTCCCTCGCATTTCGAGCCAAACGAAATCTTTTTTTACACTTCTCGCTTCTCGCCGTATTCGCGGTCATTTGATGCCCTCTTTTTCTGGGTTCTGGTTCTGGTTCTTTTCCCGGGCACTTCAATTCGCACCAAGCAGGCCATACAAAATTCCATGAAATTCAATCCTCAATGCGGAAAAAAGCGAGGGAAAACAAGGCACTCCTCCTTCACTAAAGAAAAATGTCCCAAAAAAAACAACAGATTTTTTTTTTCTCGAAATCGAGAGCGCAACACTTAGAAAATCTGCTGAATAGCAAAGTTTTTTTAGAGACATAATTGTAAAATTCGCTGTTCCACGATTTTTGTGGGAGTATTCAACAAGGATTTCAAATTTCCGAAGTATGCTTTTTAAGCTCAACTCAAATATCTGTTGTTATCCGACACTTTTTGAATATTTACATACCACAAAGTGTCAGGATGTCTTAAGAAGAAGCCAACTACAAAGTTTTTGTTTATAAAAAATCCAATGACAAAAACAAGTTCTACTTGAAGCTGGCTAAGCATTTTGTCTGAGATGTATCTGTTGAAGACTTAGAATTGCTAGGTTTGGGTTTTAAGAGATCAACCTTATTTGGAAAATGTAGACTGCTTTAGTTAATTACTTGTTTGCTTTTATAACTAAAACATAACATAACAAGTTTTATTAAAAATATAGGCCATTGAATTAATAAACAATATATTACAATAATATTACATAAGAAACCAAGAAATTTTCCACCCAACTTAATGCAACTAGACATCGTCTGGGTAACTGAAATCCCCTGAGATTTCAATAGAGAAGCTGTCAGTGTCATTCATTCATTACCTTGGATGTTAACTAGACAATGCTCACATACCCGTTTATAACAAGAAATCAAGACTTTAAGATTGCAAAATCTAAAATGTTAATTGACGTTTAAGGAATTTGCAATCGTGTCATAATGGTTTGGCAAGCATTTTCCAGACTTTTCTCTCAGTGGCGATCGCCAGTTAGACTTGTTGTTTACCCATGTCAAGCGCAGTCGGACATCTTTGGAATATTAAGTAAATATGGTAAATATGGACTGAGCAAACATAAATTCCTGGCGAAACATGCCAGCGGATCGGAGGAAACTGCCTTTCTTATGTACAAGCCCCGCCACCAAGCATTTCGCAATCCAATCAATCTGATGATAATCGCATTGTTTATGGATTGGGGTAGGCAAACAACGTGGAAAGGGTTTCCAGGTGATCACACCGCGACCAATACTGTTCTCACGCTTCTTCGACACGCTTCTTTAGGGGAATCCCTCTACCTAGTGCCGAGATGCGGTGAGTTGAGGGGCTAATTAATACAGGATCCCGATCGGGGAATCCGAAGCCAATGCCGAATCCGATACCCAACCCTCCTGCTGCTCCGGGCTTTCTCCTATTGATCACGGGTTTGTTTTTGCTCATTTCCTGGCCGCGGACAATGGGAGAAGTCTGGAATAATTAACAGCCGTAACCGAGTCGGAATCACAAATGGCAAACAGCGCCGCCGCTCCCTTCTCTCTCTCGAGAGACTTCCTACCAGCGGGGAAAACTCGTATGCCATTCATCGATCGTGATAAATAACTGAATTAATGTGACGGCCTTTATGACAATAAATTGTTTAGTTTACTGTTTGCAAGCCAATCGCTGTAAAATGTGCAAAAACTATCAAGTAATAAAAACATTACATTATCTTAAAAAAAAAATAGCAAAAACCATTTGAATAATGCGGAAATCTCTCGCAAAATGTCAGCAGATGAAAGATCAGCGATGAATCACTCCGAAAAGAGGCTAATGGGAATCCTAATCGGTCATCATCGTTTAAATGATTCATTTAGTTAATAAAAATACCCAAAATTCCATCTCTGATTTGCATAGATAAAATAAATAAGAAAAATTAGTCACTGAGAATATGAAAAATAATATTTTTTCAACCTAAACACACATTTCAAACTATAATTGGATATTATATGTATGAAAGATTATGCAAAAAGCTTGTGAAAGAAAATATTTTGAGAAACAAATTATGTTAATAATTGGAATTTAGCTATTGTGTGAATCGTGAATAGTGAAACATTAAAAAAAGAATATTAATTATGTGTGCATAGAGCTTGTGAAAGATAATATTTTGTTCCGTTAGCTTATAATTGAATGCCTTAAAATTTTAACAAATAAAAAGCTATTAGCCTGACCTAATCAGATCCATGCTAAATTATGTATATTTTCTTCCGGTGCACAATCATGCTGGGTTCGAATGTAGGTCAAAATTGGTTTGAAACATTCCAGTCCCGCGGCACTATCATCCCAGCGGACTGACTGACTGACGCCCAACAATCACATCGATTTATTGTAAATTCCTGCACTTCAAATCCCAGTCCGAATCTGATCCATTGCGATTAGTGGCGGCGGCGGGACTTGATTTTTCTATTTTTTGGGGTCGGTCACCCTCCCATTTTCGATTAGATTACTTTGTACGGTTGCATCAGGCTTAACCCCCCGAAGGCACTTACCCGCGGAGCTGCCCACGATCAGTAGGAGTCCGGCAATTAGCAGCGATCGTCTGGACATCATTATTCTTATTTCTTTTTTTCTTATTTATAAATGTATGTTTTTTTATTTATTTATGGGAGTGCACTCGTCGCCGGTCTGAGCTTAATTAGATATCCAATACGCAGCGTTTTGGGCTTTTGTTCGGTTCGAAATCTATGTCACAACGCGACGATTGATTTCTGGTGACCTTTTCGATTTTTCGAAAAATTATTGCCGCGTAATTATGTTGACGTTGGAGCGTTCCAATTTCCGGCCAGCACTGTCAGCACCTTTCTCCAGGGGGAATCGCTATTGTTATTGATTGGAAACTATTCTTCTGGATCTCGGACTTTATTTCCCGGATTATTCTTCAGCGAGCGCGCACACACAAGATCACAGGGCGATATTTTTTCTGGTTTTTTGAATTCAAAATCTAACCGTCTGTTCGGGGCAACGTCAAAAAGAGAAGTGAACGGTGGATTTATACAATAAATTGGTATAATGCTTGCCCAGCCGGTTCGTCGAAGAGCGAGGCGGCTGAGCGGAAGAGAGCGAGTGCGCGCAAAGAGCGGGCGTTAAGAGAGCGTGGATTATGTGGCGCGAAATAATTTTATTTAAAAACATTCTTCTTGCAAAGGGGTTGTATTTATAGAAAGAAAGCATTTCCTGGCCATAAATATGAATTAACGGATGTGGACCACTGAAAGTGTGGATTGTGCAGAGAAAAACTATGCCAAAAGGTAAGGGAAAGGGAATCCTTACCTTCAAAATACCTAAAACTACGAAAACTTTGACCAAAAGTTTGTTAAAAAGTATCTTGTTTGGTGCTGACAAAGCAAAATACCAATATTGTGGCTTTTTTGAGTTAATAAATCATCTGAATTTATAAAGATGTTACTATTTTTAATTCAAAGTATGTTAGTAAATTAAAAAAAAATATTTATAAAAGCTACAAAACCTGATTTTTTGAATAATATTTGTTATTTTTTAAATTTAATCAAAAAAGTCGTCGGTACAGATTAAAAAAACGTACTATTTTAATGCAACAATTCTCTAAATAAGACTGTGCATTTAATACAAATAACTATACCATTAAAAACTAGTTAAAAAATGTAATAAATAATTTATAAAAATTGTTTTTTTTTATCAGGAAACTCATATAACCAATAGGTAGCTATTTGTTGAAGCTTCCAACCACTAAAAACAGGTTTTTCCATCGCTATCAATATGATAAATAATAAAATTGACTAAACTGGTTTGCGAAAGCCCCAATTAATTAGCAATTAAGTAACGAAAGGCAATTAAATTACTCCACATGCTTGCGCTAAATTCCTGCAATTGCTGAACAGCACATGTCTCCTTGGATTCTCCACTTTGTACCCCATTTTTTTTTTTCTTTAATTTTCTTGCAGAACTTTACTTCGGTTGCCGCACAAGATTCGCGGAAATTTATTTGCATCCCCCGGAGACAATTTGCTTGATGCAATTGCGGCTTTTTCTCAGGCCTGCAATGGAGTCGGCATGGGAAGCCAAAGCCGAAGTCGAAGCCGTGATTTCCTTGCGGCAACCGAGGGGTTTGGGGGCCCCAAGAAAGGGGGGAATGATGCGGAGTTCCTCCGGCGACGTTTGTTTATTTGTCAGTGTCTGAGACGCCTACATCGCCTCAGATAGACGCTGCGAGATACAGATACTTGACGCAACAGATGCAGATACAATTTATGAGTGCGACAGCGTCCGCATTAAATGTATCTACATGCAACATTTGCACTGTACAAACAAACAAACAATTAAAATTAATCTACGAGCATAAAACAAAGTGCCTTGCATTATGCATTGCACAGATAGATGCCTTTGAGGCGGTTGTGTGCGTTGCACTGAGGGAAAATACTTTAACGGATCCCTGAAATGAAGGTGGGTTAATGGGACTGGTGATTATAATAATACTGATACCAGAAAATAAAAAAAAATTAATATGATGCTCGATTTCTGTGGAGCTTTTCCATACTAACTTATGTAAATTTGATCCTATCGTTCCTATGAAAGCCTTAAAAAATATTTGGCTAAATATTTGAATACTTATAAAGAATAAAATGAAGAAAAGAGAAAGAATTCTATTTAGGAGCTCTACAGAACTCGTTGTTAACTCAAAATCATTTTAAACAGGGCCCAAAAGTATGCAATTTAATATTCTAGGTACCAAGTTAATTAAAATGTACCTTTTTATAGGGTATACTATTTTGTAGCATACTTTTGGGCACCACTTCAATTGATTTTGAAACCAAACCTACTTCATTGGCTTGAATCAGTTGATTTTGGACTGCTAACTCTTCAAAAGGATTATCCTAGACTTTAACCCTCCAACTCTCCCATTTCGGGGGTTTTTTTTCAAGTGTCTGTGGTGAGATGTTTGTGTTGTCTTCTGTTGGGTGCCAAGCTTGTAAACATCCGCAAATTTAGAACAATTCCAAGGGGCCTCTATTTCCAGAGAGCAATGGGATTGAATAGGCGTGGATATTAATCAAATATTTATATTTACCCACACCAATACTCGCGCGCACTCGCGCACACACACGAACGCTGGCACACGGGAATGCACACAGAGAGATTTCTGATGGCGACCGCGGTGCATTCGTAGAATTTCCAAGAATTCCATTCTTTTGAAAACAAATTAATCAAACAACAAGGGCGACAACAAAGTTAAAAGCCAGCAGAATGGAAGCATAGAATAGATGCGCTGACAGCGTGAAAATTTCTGAATTTGAGTAGAATCCCGAGAAAATTGAAATGTTCCAAGAGGCGCGCAGACTCCCTGCATCGACTGTTTAAGAGCGAGCTTCCACTGGCCGAAGAGAGAGCGCACAGCAGTTGGCAACGCGGCCGAGCCCTGTGAGGGGAGAGTGGGTGTGCGGATGGGGATGACTGGCTGCAGATTGCACCAACTGCAAGGGAATGCTGGAAAGTTGAAATTGACCTAGGCGCTGTCCTGCTCTCTTGCGCTCTCTCGTTCCTACTCGCGCTCCTTGCGCATCGTGTTTTGCATGCTAAATGGGAAATTAAGTTTCCTTCGCGGTACGATTCCGACACATTTCTGGATTTCCAATTGGGCACTCCTGCGACTCTGCTTTATGAGTCATCTGCTCTCCTTCACCGCCTTCGGTTATTCGGTTATTATGCTGGCTCTCTGCTTCTTCCCCCATCTTCCCATTCCCATGCCGATTCCCATGCGCAAACAAATACAGTGGAACTGCTTGGACAGCAAAATGCAGGATTTCAAAATACCAGAGCGGTTTTTTCGAATTTGATGTGAGATTGGGGTTATGATTAATTTATCTGTGGTGCTCCAGAAACCAGTAAAAAAATAGTATATTTTAAAAGGTCCTAATTTTCAATAGATCATACAAATATTATTCTAACAATTAAGACTTTTGTTTCTCTCTTAAAAACTCTCAGTGGCGAAAAGTATGCAACGTTTTGCGAATTCCAATTCATGCAAAATGAGTAGAAACTTTATTTAAATCGGAATTTATAGCTTAAAACTTAATAATTCAAGTATAAGGGAACAATAAAAGCTTAGTCCTTGATAGAAATTAAGTTCTGTACACGTACAGCTTCTTGCTTAAGCCCTAGTTTATCTCTTCTCTAGTTTTTTGCACTTAACAGATGCCTGTTCACCGTTAGCCAGTTCCACTGTGCCTGGATATCCCTCGGTCGGCGTTGGCAATCGCCGTTCTTATTTCCCACTGACAGTCCTCGACGAACAACAGAATCGAAAACGACACAGCCCACGCAAAGCCCGCAAAAAAAATACAAATAAAAAACAACTCACGAAAACCTTAGCGACAAAAACAAAGTTCAGTGTCTCGGCAGCCGTTTATCCTCGAAGTTGGCAATAAGCGGACGCGAAAACAGGAAAGCGAAAAGGATTTCAAGGCGGGGATTTGCATACTTCTCAATCATAAATAAGCGACAAAAATGAGGCATCTCTGGCTGCTGCTCCTTATCGCCGGCGGATCTGTCCAGTTTCCAGGTAAAAATCGACTGCATCTCTCCATCTCTCACATCTCTTGCCGCACAGCGAGTCCCATCAAAAAAAAAGAGCTCAGGCAACAAATTAATTTACATTCAATTCGTAATCTTTATGTGCAGTGGATTTTTGTTTCGGGAACATATGCGGGCTCTATAAAAAAGAGCACTCTTGAAGGGCTCAAGACCCAGCCAGTCTTCAGTTTCGTGGGGCACAAAGAAATACTTATAAATATCTTGTTTGTTTGCTGCCTCCCATTACCCACTCATGGCAGCTAATTTGCATAATCCAGAGATTATAATCCTGGGCGAAAACGTCTAGTGCACTTGTGTTCGTGTACGTACGGCTTGCAATCGATGGATTACACTGCACCTACCCCGCTCCACGGCTTTTCCGCTTTTCCGCTGACCCAATAACGCCAGCTTATGTTAAACCATTAAAGTATCATATGATACTCGGATTGCCTCATCACTTTATTAATCCAGAACTTTCGCACATCTGCAAAAAGTAGCGTCAATAAATAAATGATCAGGGTTGAATCATTGTGACAATTGTGAATGAATTAATAACAATCCTCAATGCTCATCGTCGATGAAGCCAAAGAGAAATTAACTGATTCATAGATATCGTTAAAAAATGCGTGAAATTCCCAAACAAATTTGCATTTCGAAGAGATATCACAAAAATTAGTCATCTATTGACATTTTTTAAGAGACTTAAGTCTATAAGAGACTCAAATATAAAACTAGAATATAGAATTGCAGTAAATATTATTACAAGAATATTAGATCCCTATATGCTGCAAAAAAAAAACAAATATAATTTAAAAATTAAACAAATTAAATAAAAAGCTTAACCAAAAAGTGACCTTATAACAAAAATACACAAAGGAATATTAAGCTGATTCTGGATATAATCATGGTTTGTCATCAGTATCGGCTGCACTAGTTGCAGTTGGGAATTCTAGTACCAAGCAAATGGTAATTGCGGTAAATAATTATTATCTTATGAGCATTTGGACGGGTTTTGAGACCAAACAATTTATTTTATTTATTTATTATCTTTTCATTTCTTAGCATATAAGTTTGAGTATCAATTTTTCAGACACATTTAATGGCTCCTAGTCATTGGAAACATAATTTAATATCGGTATTGCCTCATCACTCATATCAATAGATGGTTAGGTATTCACCAGAGGTTGCATTTTCGCCATTCCCGCCATTGGAACCGGCTCCGAACTCCATAAAGCACTTGTCTGCCACCCAAAACTATCAAAGAAAAAGTGCTTCAAAGGGTCGCCACTTTTATGGCGAAGTTTTCCTTAAACGCTGCCCGGGGTGTTATTATCGGGAGGGAGGGGAGGCGAAGGGAGATGGAAATGGGCAGAGCGCGTGGGCTGGAAGATGGGAGGGAAGTGGTGTCTGGAAGAACGTGTGTCATTCATGGAATTGACGACAATTTGGAAACCACTTGTAAGCAGGGCTTGTTTTCCCTAACGCATGAGTAGGCACTGAGAGAAAAAACGAAGGCTTACATAACAGAAATAAATAATAATTGTTTCAGAGTTTTATGACAAAAAGACAGGCATATTCCTAACTTCTACCTCTGAAATACTCTTTGAGCGGATAATTACAATGTAAATATTATTATTTATATATTAAAACCCATAAAATTCTATAGTTATCGAAAGATAACGTTGTTTTCTGTTTTTCTCTGTGCACTAGCATTGTTCAGTGCTTACAAATAGAGAAATTAGAGGAACAGTAAATGGAAAAAGGATGGATGGGGTGACTCGGGGAGGAATGAGCACATTGTTAAAAATATCAACATGATTAAAGTGGCTCTTGAATAATTAAGCAACTGGGAGCGGGCCTGGGGAGCTGTGGTAGATGATGAGCTGTCCGAACGGAGGAGAATATGGCGAGGTAATTGCCGCATCATGCGTGCGTTCCAGGGTTATTTCTGCGGCTTATCGATATTAATTATAATACAGAGAGGACAATAGAAGCGTGGGATTTGATGATGGTGATGATGGGGTTGGGCATGTGAGTTGACAAGTTTCCCTTAAATGGTTAGGCTTTAACTTTCTACAAACATTTACTGCACTTGACCCTTAAATGTCGGACAATGGCAAGAGATAAAGTGAATTAAACTATTATTTATTTGTCGATCTAGGCTTTGATTCATTTTTAGCGTAGTTTTTATAAATTAAACATATAATTCTTTGGGTTTTCTAAATATTTTTATGATTTACTACTATTATACTAGATAATCAAATAAATAGGAGTTGAAATCAATTGGGGGTTTCCCAGAAATCACTAGCGTTTTGAAATCAATTTATAAGATATCTAAAAGTAATGTTCAAAGCTCCAAGAACAGTGCAAATTTCTTTTTTTTACGTAACGCATTTTGTAGCATAATTTTAGACGTTCTTTTTAGGTGATTTCAAAACGCTAGTGATTTCTGTAGCACTCCTGATTATATATTAACTGAATACATAAGAAACTAATAATTTTAGATCAAAATCAAATGCATAATGTAGCTCATTTTATTTTTGGTTACCTGTAATTATTTTCATTTTAATAGTATAAATAGGTTAATTAAAAATTTTTTTATTTTTATTTTCCAAACATATCTATCTCATAAATTAAATGGCGATTAATAGTCATCATTTTGTGGCATACTTTTGGGCTCCGCTGTTCTGGACACCCACCGAGCTACAGTTAATAAACCGAACTTGATCCAGAGGCTTTTACGAGTCAAGAAGATTAAGTCACCCCTCATTTTCCGCTGACCCGAATTTCGCTTTCCGGGCAAACATACACAAGAAACCGGGGAGAGTAACTACGCCAAGGCTAAGAAAGGTGTCCCGACATGTCTGCCAATGTCTCTTCATTTTCCCTAACGAGAGTGTAAACAAAACTAATAACTTTGGCCCAAGAACAAACATATAGACACACAGCCACGCCAAGGAGTACGGGACCCCATAAACATACGAATTATATATGGCAAATTGGCAATTTTCGCAGCCATTAAGCAATGCGCTAAACGTGCAAATGACGCAACCGAATGTACATCCTTGGGCCAAATCCGAATCCACAAACAAGTCGAGATACAAACAGACATATATCCCCTGATATATCGGCGAGTGTGTGCATATGCTGAGTATTCCCGAAAAGAATGCCGTTCCGTGACCTGACCTCCAACCGGAGTTTGTACCCATCATATCACTCCAGAATGGGCGTTGACACGCTCCCTGGGAAAATGGAATAGGGGCTTGGCCCCGGTTATTCCGTATTCCGTATTCCGTTAATGGTTTTATGCTGCCTTCGGGTGCCTTTGGGGCTTAGGCTGCGAAACTATCGCCAGACACGGAAATCTGGGATGGCGATGGCACCTTCTGGAGTGCTTTTCAATGCATAATACGATGTGTGTGTGTCTGTGTGCTAATTACAATGTATTCCCAGGTGTGCTGACCTTGCCGGAGGCACTCCCAGCCAAATCTTCAACAGCCGCTGGAGGCGGTGCTGGCGGAGGTGAAGGAGGAGTCACTGCCCAAGGGGAGCAAAGCCCGGAAATTGGGGAATACGAGGACGACGATTCGCAGCAAGGACCGGGAAATCTGGCCAAGTCCACGGCAGGTCCCAAAATTCCAAATCCTTACTTTGAGCAGAAGGAGGTGACCATCTATGTGGCTGCCAATGCAACCAGCGTCAAGCTGGAATGTCCTGTAAAGAATTACGATGGTGAGTCCTAGGAAAAGATTGCCAAATAAAAAGTTGTATTACTCTTTAATTCGTCTGCTCTGAAAGCCGCCCACCATGTCATCCTCTGGTACAAGGACGGTGCTGTCGTCACCAACGGAGAGACCATAGTGAATAATATATACGGCCTGGACAACCAGTTCACCCTGACCGTGCCCCTGAAGTCGTCCAATGCCACGGAACAGCGATTTTCGTGCAGTGCGAATGCATCGTCGGATATACGACACAAGGTTACCATCCGTTTTGGTCCGCAGCCAAGCACCCCGGCTCCATCTACAGTCTCGGGACCGGCTGAGACACCTTCCGCCTCCAGCGATTCGTCGCCCATCCGCCGGGACATTGGCCTCTGGCTGCTGGCCCTGATCTTGGCTCCGCTCCAACTGTCAGTGTCCTTCCCCCTTTTCTGAAGCGGGCCAAGTTCAAGAGGCCTCTAAAAAAACCGCACCACCGGCATTACGTTTGGAGGATGCGCACCGCAACAGATGAGCTTGATGTTGACATGGAGGATGGAGAGAGCGAGGAGCGAATGCGATGGCTTGGCGTCTTAAGTTAGGTGTTGCTTTGTTAATGTAATATATATATAGGAACCCGATCTTGCGGGGAAGCAAACTTCCTAGAGCTATATAGAGATTATTTGAATTCTACTTCCAACTCTGCTTCCTCTACTTCCAAACTCCGATATCCATGTTTATATAGACTCCGTTGAAGTATTATTGTTTGTGGGCGAACAAGTACTTAAATTTAGAAACGCAATGCGAACTAGCCTTAGTGTGATTGCTTTAGTCGTGCGCTTAATGAATCGAGAGATTAGTACATAATTGATTTTAACTTAGCGGAACCAAATGCGATAACAAGTGGCTTAACGAATCATTGTGAAGGATACTTACCATATATCCCATATATATGTATGAACAGATTATGTGTCATTTTGTCGGATGTAAAACTGAAACTGAAATAAACTAGAGCTGCTATAGACCCAGCTGAAACCATTCAATGAAATCCACCCCTATATGCAGGCGGGGCAGCCCAGGCCAGGATTCGGTGGCGCACTTTTAGGGAGGGGAAAACACACACACAACACGCGCGAGAGGGACAACAAAGCGCTGTGTCCTGCTGTATCCTGCAGCTGCAACGCTGGCCGAGGCGGAGGCGGAGGAATTCCGCAATGTGCGCAGGGCATGCCAGCCATATGGCGGCTCCTAAGGGTGGTGAACGGTGGTGGTGGCACGGGGCGAGAACTTCGCTCAGTCGTCGGCTAAACAGCGATCAGGACACACACACATCTAGTCAGCGGAAGAAATCAGCGCAGGCACAGCAAAGGTGGGTTCTCAATTATCTTGTCGGGAATATTGTTATAAACCTTATATACCTTATTCAGATGATACCGCAAAGTGAGGGTCCCGCTTCGTTCGAAGATTCATACGCTGGGGAGCCCCAGTTCTCAGAAGACTCGTCCTGTGGCCAGAGTCGTTGTGGTCAGGCCCAAACAGCCTTGGAGGTCTACCAAAGAATTCTTCAGCGCCTGGAATCCCAAGAGAAGCAGGAACACACCACAAAAGCTAATGAAAACGATTTGATGAAACAAATTTGGATTGCTAGCTTCACAGGAAGAACCATACAATATCATTGTTAAAGATCTCAAAGATATCGAAACGCTTGTTAAGAATAAACTAATTTAAAAAAAACGGTCATGGTCATAGTCGAACAGTAAGAGTATTATGACACATAACTATAAAAAAATCTGCAATTTATTTATGATTTTAAAGTTTTTAATATAATAAAAAGAGTTGTGCGGACGTTTTCCTAGTAAGCTGTTAAACCTTCTTTCTTTCTTGCTCGCACGCACGTCCGATCGCTAGTCGGGTCAGTAACCGTTGGTTTAAAACCAGGCTGAATATTTATTCGTGTTTTAATATTAAAAACATTTTTAGAACATTTTCCTTTAATTTTCTTTAATTTGATCCATTTACCTTTTGTTGCTATCTTTGTTAATCCTTAACTAACTTAAAGCATCCAATTATTATTATTCCTTTCGAAGTAGGCTTGGGTTTTTTTCTTGTCTGACAGTGTGCTTGAAGCTGACAGTCGTTTTGTTAGAACATCATTTATAATTTAGTTTTTCTCGAAAACAGTCCACAAGCCAAATTCTCCTGTGAATATTTTATTACATTTTCTATATTTTTTCTTTGTAAAAATTTGTAAGTGCAAAAATTTTTCTAAATATATAAATATGGTAAGTGTAACCACAAACAATGGTCATGGAAGCCACGCGTATTTATATACAAATATTTGAATGCTTTCAATTTGAAAGGATGAGGGATTATCAAGTGAGAGCCTTAACCTTTCAGACTGCATTTAAAGATTTTAAAATAATACAAAGCCAGCAAGATATTGGGCAATGCATAATACGTTAAACCGTAAATAGGCATCTCTTTTTGGCTTTCTTTTCTCTCCTTGTAATCTTAACCAATAGTCTTCCTCAAAAAATGTTAAAAAATTTTAAAAGCTTTTATTATATATATTTTTACTAAAAATAAACAGACTAGAAACATGGATTGCAACAAGCCCATGAAAGCGAAATCAGTGGGCGCCAAGTCCAGGAAAGCGAAATCAGAGTGCGCCAAGCCCATGAAAGCAAAATCAGTGTGCGAAAAGCCCAAACGAAAGAGATCAGCATCAGCGTGCGCCAAGCCCAAAAAAGCCAGGGCATCTTGCGGTAATGGCGGTGCGAAATGCAGCAGACCTGGTCCGGTTACAAACAACGGATACCTCAATTTCTTACGTTCCTTCCGCAAAAGGAACTGTGGACTCTTGCCAAGGGAACTCATCTCGAAGGCAGCACGCGCCTGGAACTGTCTACCAGAATCGAAGAAAGACATCTACCGCCGCATGGTAAGTTTCGTTATCTTTCTTTTGCTTCTATATATCGGAAGAAAAGAACTTACTTATAATTTATGTTCTAATACAATTAATATCCTTTTCCCCACAGGCTTGCAAGATCACCACCAACCCTCGCCACCTGCGCCGTCCAGTTTGCCAGCATACGAAAAATGAATGTTAGTAAAAACTGCTCCAACGCTCCAAGGGTCATTTTTTTTCTCCGCAAGCATCCAAGGTAACTGCCAGCTGTCGCCAGATGCCACAAGCATCTATCAAAAATGCAAAGGCGAAAGCCCAGGAATTAAACAAGCCACTTTCTTTTCATAAGACATTTATCCCGGATCCATTTTAGATTTTATGAAAATTGTATTGTTAATACATAACTTTTGATTGATTTTGATAAAGCACACCGATTTTGGAAATCCTTGCCTTCATCTATATAAACGGAGGGCTTTAAGTTTATTTATAAATGGAGAAAGGCTAAGCAGATGTGGCTTAACCTTGTTTACGTGATACCTATAGGGTACGGGGCCAAGATCATTTTATAACGACTTGCCTAACGTCCATACATTTGAATTGCAATATGCAAGCAATTTTTCTCTCAGCTCGCGCAAGGTTATGGTGTCATGACACTATTAAAAACTTTATTAATTGGAGTTTTCATTAGAAGCTTGACCTCAACCATAGGATTTTACGTAAGTGCGAGCCAGACGACTATAGGGCACTTTCAATGACAAATCCGATAGGTCTATCGAAAAATACCAGGCAAAAAATGAGCTCGATAGAAAATACCGTTGGTAATTCATTCAAAAGTATATTTATTTTTCATTAGACGAAACGGTCTCACAAAAGTCTTAGAAGCCAATTG